>OZ018322.1:57632098-57822098 GCA_963969495.1 Ceratothoa steindachneri
ATGTCGAAATTTAAAAGCGGAATACCAAATATACGGCAAAATCCTAGAATCCGATAACTTAGAAAAAGACATAGTGGTTTAATTTGGGATGAATTCAAAGTGTCAAAGTAATCCGTTGAAACTTACTTAGAAAGCATACCGAGTGCTAGGTACATTGCCCGAAAATCCACTTTTAAGTCGAAAGATATAATCTTACTATTAAAATCGCCCATCCGACCTTATTTCTAGTAAGTAGTTCAATTTTGGTCTCCTTGCCTATATGCACCGCTGTTAGAAATAGCGCAACATAGAACAACTAAACTATTCCCTGGGCTTAGGAATAAAAAACACGAGGAAAGACTTCGTTCTTTAAGACAAATTACCCCTTGTAAGTAGGCAATTAAGTGGAAAACCGTTCAATTTTTTAAAAAGATTTACTAATATAAAAAATAGGTTACTTTTCGAGATGGATGATAAGGACACACACTCGTTAAAATGGATTCAACTTAGTAAACAAGTGCTTAAACAGGGCTATATCTCAAAATTACTTTAGTTATAAAATCACACAAACGTGGAATAACCTACATAACCGAATATTGGGAAACACGTGAGTAAATACGTTTAAAAATCGACTTTCCGACTATTTTTCCTGCGTAAATATTCCTAGTAGGAAGTGTAGAGGTAAAAACGCTCAATAACACACTAGGAAGGGTGGCGATCCCCTCCCCTCCCCCCCAAAACACGATGTCAGCGATCATTCCATTTAAAACGTGTGTCCAAATCCATTTTGCCCATTTTCTGACTTCTCTGGGAAAAGATGTTGTTGGTCATCGGCTTGAGATGATGATCTCTGCTCCTTCCGACCCCTTAAGGGACCCCCTTCCCTTAGGAGAAAGCTTTGATCTTACAGTCTGTGCTGTAGGGCCCGCCAACGTTACCACAAATGGGGCTGCCCTTTCCTGTTAGACTGCCCTGGGAGATTATGACACCCCTCCTGTGCTAGCGGCCCATACAACAGCTAGGAAGTGGAAGTTCACATGCAACACAACCTCACTCGGTATACTTCCAAGTGCGGTGGTCGTGTCATTTCCTCTTCAAACGACTCAACGACTCTTTTGAGTCGCGTGCGACTCTACATCTCACTATGTCTATCGGTCGGTCGGTCGGTCGGTCGGTCGGTCGGTCGGTCGGTCCCCGTTTTGCCTTTCTTTTGTTTTTGTAATAACATTGTAACTATTGAGCCTATTCTAACGATATTTGAAACCCCTATGTTGTTTTCACATTCTCTCTCGAATGATATAATTGTCAAGGTCCTCCCAAGGTTAGTCCGGGAATTATTGAAAGTTTGATGATCGTAAGGTCATAAATCAGAATAAGTGAGAGCACGCTACTTTGCTCAGCAGACCTTGTTATCTTGCTCTACAGGGTGCTAGTTAAAAGAAAACAGCCTTAGCTGGGCGTACCTTGCGTCCGACTACGGTTGATAGATGGCGTTAAACCATTACCCCATAAGAATATGTCGCGTAAGCAAGAGCTATCGCTGCAAACTCTGCGAAAAATGGAATTGACGCCATCAAAATGGATTACCCAAATAATAATGGACATCGGGTCAGCCCCTGGACCACACTTCCAATTAAACTAAATCACACCCATACATAGACCTCAATTTCCTCCAGATTACGGCAGTTAAATCACCTCTATTTTACTGCCATAACCGGATGTCAACCGCAGAATGGAATGGTATACTGGCGCGCGTGTGAAATTCGGGCAAGATGGCAGAGCTGCTCCTTCGCTGAGAAATGGCAGTCCATTTGTACTAAGAAATGGCCATCAACTTTATCGAGGTCCGACCCCTAATCTTAATCCTCCGTGAATACTCGAACAGGTATCAAGGAAACTCCGTGAATACTCGAACAGGTATCAAGGAAACTCCGTGAATATTCGAACAGGTATCAAGGAAACTCCGTGAATACCCGAACAGGTATCAAGGAAACTCCGTGAATACTCGAACAGGTATCAAGGAAACTCCGTGAATATTCGAACAGGTATCAAGGAAACTCCGTGAATATTCGAACAGGTATCAAGGAAACTCCGTGAATATTCGAACAGGTATCCAGGTATCGAGGAAACTCCGTGAATATTCAAACAGGTATAAAGGAAACTCCGTGAATACTCGAACAGGTATCAAGGAAACTCCGTGAATACTCGAACAGGTATCAAGGAAACTCCGTGAATACCCGAACAGGTATCAAGGAAACTCCGTGAATATTCGAACAGGTATCAAGGAAACTCCGTGAATATTCGAACAGGTATCAAGGAAACTCCGTGAATACTCGAACAGGTATCAAGGAAACCCAGGGCTGTCCTCGAGTTTGCTTTCCCACTCCACAAAAATGCACATCAAAGTTAAAAAAAAGAAGTAAAAACGAGATATAGAGAAATTAGAACATCGTCGTTATTACTGAAGTTATTTTTCTTATTTTTTTTTTGTTAACATAATCTACGATAACATTGTCGGTCTATTTATCTGTCAATCCTTGTCGGTCTATTTTATCCTTCAATCCTTGTTCTAGAAACAATACAGGCAATTTTCTCAACTTCAACGCAATTTATTTGATTAATATAATCTTATTTTCGATTCCGGTGATTTACTTTAATTTGGAGCTAGCGAAAACCAACGAAGGCAGTTCCGCCCTTCCATAAAGTTTTCGGAAAAATGTGGGTAATGAAAGGGAAATTGGCGACATAGCAACCTTCCTACCACATGTCAGGTATGTTTTATCTAATGAGCAACTCGCGTCACCACTACCATCGTCATCTACTTCACACCCTCGTTACCACTTTATCGTGATTTAATAATATTCATATTTACCACTTCATTTCCACTCACATCGTGATCTACTTCACCTCCATCTTAACCACCCAGTTTACCAGTCCCACTGTGATCTACTTTCCACTCCTATTTACCACACCATTTACCACTCATATCGTGATCTAGTTCCACCTCCAATTCATCCGCTGATTCGACGGGGTAAGGAAGGAGGGGGAATATATCTCAGCGGGTGTCGCCCCTCCCAAATGTACCAATCAGGTTTTACTTTTTCAAAAAGAGTCCATCTGGCGACCACCTACCAGGGAATAAGTCACCGTAATCACACTACAGCCTAATACTAGGCTAGATTAAAAAGTGGTGCCACTCAAGGCAAACCACTCACCCTAGCTACTGGTGGTTCTGTACCTATTCACACTCATCATCACCAATTTCACTTTCATTAGCCATATTTTTCCGTAAACTTTCTGGAGGGGGGAAGACCCCTCGTTTGGTTCTCACTAGTTCCAAATGAAAGTAAGCCTAGATAGAAAAGATGATTAAAATAGTAATACTTTATTATTTAATAAAAAGAAACTCAACGGGGATACCTCCGGCGAAAGATTGTTTAGAAAGCGATGAAGTTAGGGGAAGTGAAAAGGTGTGGAAAATATAAAACCCGGTAATAAAAAAACAATTTTGGACGCCGTACACCGAGAAAAAATACAACTCCAGGAAAAAGTTCGTAAATAGAGCAAAGGCACTCAAATGTACGAATTTGAACACTACTACTTAGGACCAAAACGCCCCACCGTCCTTGTTAATATCGGGAAGCTACACTCCACCTCTTTGCAGGCAACCTTTATATAAGCACACGCACTTAATTCTCTCTTCCTCTGAGTAAAAATCCTTTTACATAACTTCATTTTCTGCTACACTATGGAAAAGTGACTTCATAATGGTATCGACGCCGTATCCCTTCTGATTGAAGTCAGCGGGGCTCTCCGCGACGCTGCGTGGTCTTCACGGCCGAGCTCGTAGCTTTTCGATTCGTTTTTGTTAGTTGTTTTTTTGCTGTTTGTATTGTTTTTGCGTGTCTGTGGTTATTAATGTAGCCTATTAATAGGCTAAAATTGATTGCAGCGACTAATGCCCTTGGTGGCAAACACCAGATGAGAGCCTTAAAGAAAAATACAACACAATACGTAAGTGTTTCTAATTCTGGATGAGGCCTCTTATTTTTAGCAATTGACACATTATTTATGTACCTGGCCTCTTAGACCTTTTCAGAAACGTTCACTAATTTGGAGAAATTTAGACTTTGTTTTTCTCGCTCATTAAAATATATTTAATGGCCTGACTTGATGAGAAAAATGTATCAGAAGGAAATATTTCTTAGTTATCATAGCTTAGTATCGTTGAAAAATTACTATCACAGTTTGCACATGTAGGTATGAGATTCTCCTCTCTACAGCAAATCCCTCATCCAAAACACTTCTATGGTACACAAGATTAGAATAATACAATTCAAGAGAGTTAAGTGACGTTAGTCATCTTTAAATATTTGGATTGATTTGTAGCACCTTGCTGCGACAACACCAATGTTGAAAATCAATGCCATAAGACTTGAAAGTGGCCCTGTTTCTCGTATGTAATCCTTCTCTCTTAGTACCCTCTGTATTCATGTCATTTATCCTCAACTGAACTGTTGTTCTCCTGTCTCCATTATATTCTTGCCAAAAATCGCCGGTCCTCGGGGAAGAGCTGGCCTACTGTTGATCGAGAAGGATGTTTTCGAAGACGGACGAATTCTACTCACCTGGGAACAGGAGGCTTGAGTTCGTGGATAACAGAGGAGAGGGGGTGGGGGCTGATGGACAGTATTTCCCTCTAGCGCTTTAGTGCCAGTGCCGATACTCAAAATCATCTTCTTCCAAGTTCCATAACAATTTATTATTATCATTATTTTTATTAATCAGCATAAACCGCTATCCCTCAAAGTGGAATGGCGCGCTTCAACGCCATTCTGTGTTTTGAGCGCGCAGGAACAAAACTTTCAAGTGCATGGCTTTAAAGGCCAGTTGGCCCATATCAGGACTTAGTCGCTTTTTAGACACGCGCCGGAAGACGGTGTCCGAATACTTCCTACCCACTATAAAGACAGAAGATACTACTAATAACTCATTAAGTAAATATGACGTCATTGGCTTATACAACCGGGGGGGGGGGAATTCAGGAAAGCTACGCGCCCACTCTGTCCCGAACTCCTCAAGTAGTTTCCTCTTTTGAATAAGAGGGCAATGTGCCTTCCACATCGTAGGGGAAGGGGTGGGTGGTTCGGACCTCTAAGAACAAGTTCGTACAAAGAATAAAGGCACACAAGGGTCCGAACTTGCCCTACCCCGTGTGTATCCGCCAACGTGTACACAATGGGGAATAATTTTATATTTTAAAAAAGAGAAAACGAACATTGAAATCTCAATTTAGCTTTTGAAAAGACGTCTGTAAAGAGAAAATGGTGAAATTAGGGGCCGTGATTATTTACTTTAAATTGAAAACCAAAGTATCTCCCCCAGAAATTTCATAGACTTAAAAAAAAATGGTGAGGTTAAGGAATGTGAAAATGTGCACAAATTACATACAGTATCGTCGACTTCTTGCGAGAGAGGGCTCAAGTGGGTGTCCAACGCTCCAGGCCATAAAACCATCATTAAAAAAACTGTTCCTTTCTTGGGAATTAAGAAAGGAGATTTTCCTTAGCATTTTCTCCCTTCGGTATCGATGGACAACGATGTCACTTTCAATTTCCTGTGATTATATAAAATCTGAGCAGATGGACAGACGTAACTGATGTCAACTTGTCCCAGAAGCTGTTAAAATGACAGATGTACAGACATAGCGAGGTGAATCTATTACAATTGTTGTATAAAAAAAGGACGCACAGGTTTAAGCAAGGTAACCCCCAGTCCAGCTATTAAAAAATGACAGAGGTACATGCGTCATGGAGGTAAACCCACCCCAAAAGCTATTAAAATGGACAGATGTACAGTTGTAAGAAAGGTAAACCTATCGAAAGAGTTGTTAAAATGCACCTATTCACAGGTTTAGAGAAGGTAAATCTATTAAAAAAGCTGTTAAAATAGACAGATGTACAGGCGTAAGCACGGTAAATCTATTTCGTTGGCTGCCTCAGCCAAAATAGGCACCCGAAAGGAAGAGCGCGAGACAGAGAGAGAAAACAAATACAATGAGATATTGTGAGAAAACGTAATCAGTTTGTTTCCTTGAGAGCAAATAAGATCCCAACGTCTCCTTAAGAGTCATTTCTAACCATCGAAATTGAAAAGAAAATGACTGGAAAACATTAACGATGTTTAAAAACGAACCTAAAATAAGAATCGGTGTGGAATACAATAGAACTGGTGTTTCAGTGTTCAAAATAGGATTCTTTATTGATTAAAAGACAAATTCCAATAGAGGTATCTCTGCTAGAAGAAAACCTGGTTGTGTACAAGAGATCTAAAAAGATTATTTAAGTGTCGTTTAGATGTGGGGTCGAATTCAGCCCCGGATCACATTAATCTTCTTCAACATAGTGAGATAAGACGTTACATTTTTGCCCAATTCATAACCGGATCAAGTTTATGATCCGGATCTTAGATAAATATATATATTTGTAAGGGTAACCTTTACGTAGTCGCAGTACAGTAAAGGAGTGTGGTAGAAGCATATTACTGCCACCAATGAATAGGTGAGATAATATAGATTTAGATTGCTTCAAACAGATTTCGTCTATCTGTTATAGGTAAAAAGATATAATGTCTGGACGAATATGAGATGCGAATCTGCCATTATAGACGAATACAAGATCCGGATGTGCCATTATGGACAAATACGAGATCCGGGCGTGCAAAGCTGGAGGAATACGAGATCTGGATGTGCCATTATGGGAGAATACGAGATCCAGATATGCCATTAGGGAAATTCGGCTTTTTCTTGATAATTTACAAAGTACTGAAGAATAAACACAAATGATTCCTAATGCGATGGGGTTGGTTTCCAGGATGAAATAATTATAAAGTGTTACTTAAATTTGCCTATGGCTGATCCAGAATAGAAAGAAATCCGGATCTATTCTGCCATTATGGAGATATCCGTATCCGAGATTTTTTGTCTTAAAACATTTGAGAGATAGGACATGTTTTAACATTTTAATGAATTTCTTAAAACATAAGTTAGATCTCGGTGTCAAGAAAAATATCAACCGTATAAAGTTGTCTAATATTTATGAATATGTGCGATTCTATCCGGTCTGAGACCGAAATTAAAATTTTAGTGGGCGTGGGATGTGGGTAAACTCGTTCCTCACATGTCATTGCCAAAACAAAATAATTCCGATCGTATTTCAGTATAGGCTAAGAACATAAAATTCAAAAGAGGCCTTATAAAATAGTTTGGGGATCATTTGGGCCTGCGTTTTAACGTATTTTCATTAGCTTCGGAAATACATTTATACAAATATATTGGTATGGATTTGGACTTGATCCACTGTCATTTTCATTAGATTAAAATCACCATGTAGGGGAAACCGCCCATTTATATACCCAAACAACTTGCATCAATATATGTACCCGGGTCTTCCCGTTATGCCAAAGTGAATTTCCGGCCGAGCTCTTGGCGCCCACTGGAGCAAGAGGGAGAGCGAAGCAACCCTTTCTCTGCGCCTCGCCAGATAAGAGGGTTCATAATCTCCTTTTCCTTTCCGCCGGATGTAAACTTGTTTGGATACGAAGCTCATCTCCAAATAGGGGACATGCCAGACTCCTCGATGTGTTGAGGAATAAACTCACCTTGTAGGTAAAAAAGAAAAGCATCCTGGAATACTTCAGAAGTCAGAGTTGAACTATCCTCTTCTTGCCGATGAGACTCCTACCAAACGAGATGTCTCGTATCTCGGTCGTATCTACGGTAACGATATCTGTATTTTAAGGTCAAGCCTCGCCGCTAATCGTTCCACTCCTTGATTCATTGTCGAGTGACTTCTAGCCGCAGTGAAGCCTACATCTCTATCGCCTAGTAAGTTTTTTTTCATTCATGCAACTTCACCGAACTTAAAGACCATCTAATTTCCTTTGTGCGTCTACAAAATTGAGTATGCAGTGAAACACATATATATTTATTCGCATAAGATTGCAGTGCTTTCACAGTGTTTAAGTAAAACTAATAAATCCAGCGCATTACAAGGTATTCAATTCTCAGTAAGCATTCTCACGGAAGTGAAATCTTTTATGTGTTAATATATTTCGCAAATTAAATTGATATAGTAAAATTATTTTTCTGCAATAAAGCACAAAATCCAATCTCTATCCTTGCAACCTTCAAGAGTAAAGGATTATATCTTAAGCATCCTCAATATTCACTCTGAGCCAGAGGTTACATAGAGTTACATAGATGAACAAGCCACAATAGACCTTGCGGTCCAAACAAGATTGCCTGAGATAAAAGAAAATGAGAAAGAGAGTAACTACCTTTAGAGACCGTTCTGTGCATTAAAATGGAAGTACCTTTATTTTTATCCTAAATTCTAACTATATACAATACTTCGTGTAAGGCATAGGATAGCAGAGATGAAGTCTCTCCCTACCCACCTCTCCCACCCGTTTCCAGGCTTGGAATAGTGAAAATATATACCTGGTAGTGTTAGAAAATAGACAAAACCAGGAAAGTTTAACAGGAGAGCAGGAACACATTAATATATACAAAAAATTAAAGAAAATATGACTTATCTTAATAATCCTATATTAGAACATACTCTTTTTTTAACATGCAATTTTTTATATTTTTGACGCGTATTATCTATTAGATCCATCTACTACTTCCTTCTTATTTTAAAACTTTTAGAGCTGTACAGGAAACATAAAAGAGATCCCTAAGTGAAATTTATTTAGGGAAAATTGGGTTGACCTGACACCTGGATGCTCGGGAGTTAGTTCATCGTTATAAAAACGCTGTTAGTCGGGGATTTGATTCAAAGTATTTATCTATACGGCGTTTGAAAGTATCTACGGTGTTGCAGTCTATTACTTTACGAGGAAGCCCATTCCATAAGTTCACGATTCGGTTAAAAAAGAAGTTCTTAAATTCGTGCGAGTTAAAATGATTATCTATAATTTTACACCTGTTTCCTCTCGTGTAATTTGACTGGTCGATAGTGAAATATTTATTGCGGTCCATATTGTCTATGCCTTTGATAATTTTAAAGACCTGAATTAAGTCCCCTCTTAATCTACAGTGATTTAACGGAAAGAGATTCAGTTCTCTAAGTCGCTCTTCGTAGGTTTTGTTCCTTAGACTTTGTAGTACGGGCACCAGGCTTGGACGCAGAATTCCATAATGGGATGGACCAATGGATTACAGAGAGTAAGGATTGTATTTTTGGACTTATACTCGAACGTTCTACCAATGAATCCAATTATTTAATTCGCTTTTTTAATGACGTCTGAGCATTGTTAAGTGGGCTTTAGATCGCTCGATATTGTTACTCCTAGGTCTATCTCTCTGTCTACGCTTAAGAGTTGAGTACCATTTAGTAAGTAATTTGCTTTGACATTTCGGTATCCAATATCCACTTTGCATTTTTCGGTGTTAAAAGGCATTTGCGACGTTTGCGCCCAGTTCGATAATTTATTGAGGTTGTTCGGCATTTCATTAATCTGTGCGTTAGTGAGTACTGAATTCGCGATTTTGGTGTCGTCAGCAAACTTCAATATTATGCCTGAAATGCCTTCGTCTAAGTCATTAATGTATACTAAGAAAAGAACTGGTCCTAGAACAGACCCCTAAGGTACCCCGCTAGTGACGTCTGTCCAGCCAGATGATTTTCGATTAATAACTACGCGTTGCCTACGATTGCTTAGCCAGTTTTCTATCCATCTTGCTACCGCGCCTTCAATTGCGTGCGCTTTTAATTTAGTTAGTAAACGTTTGTGTGGAACTTTGTCGAAGGCCTTTTGAAAGTCTAAGTAAATTATGTCGACTACTTTACTTTCGTCGTATTCATTAAAAATGTCATTGAAGAAGTCTAATAGATTCGTTAGACAAGAGCGTTTATTTCGAAAGCAGTGTTGTGTGTCTCTAAGTAGCTTCTTTTCTTTCAAGTGGTTAACGAGTTCGTCGCGTATAAATAGTGTCTCTAACATCTCGCAAACGACCGAGCTTTAACTAATTGGGCGATAATTACCAGGGTAGAGATCTACTGCCTTTTTAAAAATATTGGTGTTACGTTAGCGAGCTTCCACTCATCGGGTATAGTCCTGGTTTCTAACGAATAATTAAACAATAACGACAGCGGTTTGGCTAGTTCACTTTTGGCTTCTTTTAATATTCGAGAGAAGACCATACCTGGGCTGAGTGACTTATTTACCTTAAGCTTTTCAATGCATCTCAGTACGTCTCTTTCTGTAACGGTGATACTACTTAACGCCTCGTTGTAACCTATTTGGATAGCTGTCGGTGTTGGGATTTCGCTAAGATCTTCTGTAGTAAAGACTGATGTAAAAAATGTGTTTAAAATACAGCTCATTTGTTCATCGTTCGTGGTAAAGTTTCCGCTTTCATCAATCAGCAGTCCGATAGATTTAGATGTTTCTCTCTTTTGTCATATGTAATTATAGAACTCTTTCGGGTCGGTTTTACTTTGATTTGCCGCATATGATTCCAAGGACTTTTTACTCTGTTTAATTAACTTTTTGGATTTACGCCGTAAGTCTGAATATTTGGCGCGTTCTGTCTCGTCGTTAGAAGTTTTTTATCTAATATAGGCATTCCTCTTGTCTTGTAGACAGTTAGCTATCTCGCTACTCCACTATTTAGGTTTATTTTCGTGTGGCGAACGACGATTTTTTAAAGGAATACATTCTTTCACCGCCTCGAAGTACGAGCTAGTAAAAAATGTCCATTCATCGTTTATATCGTTTATGTCACGCAAGTTGCTCCAATCTTTTTGCTTAAGTTTCGTTCTGAACTTAGTAAAATTCGCTTTTCTAAAGTCTGGGACTCTTTCGTTGCTACGAATTATATAGTTACGATTGAAATTTATACTAAATGTGATTACACGGTGGTCGCTATTACTAAATTCCTCTCCGACATTAATATTCTCTATCTTTTCTTCTTTTGTGGCAAAATTAGGTCGAGTATATTATTTCCGCGGGTAAATATGTAGATTAGAGGCCCGGCCGAAAAAAAAATTGGGGGGGGGAAATAGTATCGTTCACCCTTGTCGGAATATTCATGCGCGTTTGAGTCCTTTTCGAATTATAGCTGGCGCAATTTTTTTATTCTATAAACAATTAGGATTATATAGTGAGGGTGTGTGCCCCCCAGACCCCCCCTCAATTTAATGAAACTCAGGATCATCGTAGTGTGGTTCCCCATTATGTTTACCCCAACACGAGCCGTCCCCTTAAATTTACTCAAAAAACGTGAAACATTTTGGAACACAGACGAAATAGTACGTCCCATTGTTCGCGCCGATACTCTACATATTTACCTTTCAGCGAGTGGGGCATAATACAAACTGAGTTAGTGAACTTTCTTGTAAGTTAGTATAGAGTTCGTTACCATAATGAGCGGATAGCGGTTCTCGCCACTTTGGTACTGGTAAATTAAAATCGCCCAAAATTACGGTATCGTGCGCGTTACTTATTTCGCTGATTTGTTCAAAGAAATCGCTGTCAGTTTGCGTTGGCTGAGCTGGAGGTCTATATATTAGAGCCAGCACTATTTTCGTCCCGTGGTTATTTTTAAGAAGTATGTAAAATGTATGCGATTGGTGGCTTTGTTAATTGGAATGAGTTGAGATTTTATTTTATGTAGAATAGGACAACGCCTCCTTTTTTTGTTAGTTCGACTTTTTTCAAACAATTTGTATCCAGATAAATTATATTCTGCTAGGAAATCTCTGTTTTCAATATCTAACCATAATTCTGTAATGCAGATTATATCATAATTATCTGTTAACGCAATTTCCTCTAAATCTGAAAATTTGTTACGAATTCTACGAGCGTTGACATAGAAAACCTTCAGGTTGTGACAGGTGGGTGTCCTCGTGTTATTCCCAGTTCTTATATCATATTTGCTGGCCTGGTTTAAGGCCACAAGGTCATCGAAGTTATTTCTCAGACTTCTCGCGTTAAGTAGGACACAGGATAGGTGCTGATGGTTGCTAGTATGGAAATAATTATATATTTTTTTAGTGAGTGAAATCTCTTTAGTATCTGAAAATTTATGATTGCCTCTGTAAATAATCGTGACAACCTTGTTGAGCCCATAATGTTGAGGTTGAGTCTATCTGGAAGAAAAAGTTCCTTTTTATTATAAAAGTCGTTCCAGAAGGTTACAAATTCTACACATTCACTCCTGCAGACAGACTCAAGGCAATTATTTGTGTAGTGAACTTACTGAAGAAGCTATCTTTGCATTTGTTCCGTGGGAGAATGAGTGAAATAATAAAATTATTTGTTTTTCTTTTAACTGATTTAATCATTTTCTTATATTTATTTAGCAGTTCTTCGGATCTTGTGGTTAGCACGTCGTTTGTTCCTACGTGCAGAACAAGTACTGTGTCCTCCTTGACCTCCTGAAAGAAAGAGTCTAGAGAACTAGTTATGTCCTCAGTAGACGCACCCGGTAGGCAAAAACGCTTGCGTCTTTT
The DNA here is from genome assembly GCA_963969495.1 of Ceratothoa steindachneri. NCBI lineage: Eukaryota > Metazoa > Arthropoda > Malacostraca > Isopoda > Cymothoidae > Ceratothoa > Ceratothoa steindachneri. Next base: position 57,644,599 of record OZ018322.1, read on the forward strand.
AGGATTCGATTTACAAAAGGTGTCAAGTTGACCTCTTACTATAGAGTCTCCCACAATAGCGGATTTAACGTCAGTGTCCTCCTCCTCAACAAAAACCTGAAAGGAATTGAAAGTCTTAATTGGGATGAATTTTTTCTGCTGGTGTTTTGCACAGTTTTTGATCTGTTGGAATGAGCTATTATTATTAGGATTATTAATAATATTACTACTATTGTTAAGGTGATGGGTGTTCGGCTTCTTTTTGCGGGGCAAAGATAGTACCTTCTTCCTCTTTGCGGGTTGTGGGGCATCGGGTGTCGTTTTCTCCTTCATGGGTTGGGTCATGCATTGGCTCACAGCTACATTCCTCTCTACAAATTCCTGCAAAGAGGATACCTTCTTTTCTAAATTAGTAAATGCCTCGATAGGAATATTTGCAGGAACATTGGTGGCAGTTAAGGTACTACGGGAACCTTTTAATAGGGCTAGTTCCTCTTTGAGTGCTGCTATTGTAGCTCTTGGTTTGTCCGTTTCCTTCTTGTGTTCATCTCTAATCTCACAGAATAGGCAAATGGAAGAGTCAGTTATGGCTGCACAACACCCCTCTCACAAGTCAGTTGTCCAGCGGGTGCCTTCACAGTTAGGGCAGTTAGGGCAAAAGCAATTTGGCCCTACTGGGATATAGTTTAGTGCCACTAATGCCTACAAATTTAGTGTCACACACAAACTAGGAACATTTTCGTCCAGAATCGACAACATTTGGGGGGTCTTGCTGGGAAATAAACGTTGATTTTATGTGCCGCATTGAACTCACTGCGTTTTCCGGCAAACGATAATGATAATCACGTGCAATGGAACCTACCGAGAAATCTACTCCCTTTCCGTTCAAGGGTTTTGCGATTCTGAGTTATAGATTACAGAGAGCGAGGCCGTTTTTTGAGATCAATAAAGCTGTGAGCAACGAGGAGAAATACGCGTACACAATCTCCTACCTACCATCCTTACTTAGCTACAGCGATGATGCGTGATTTAATTATATCCCCTCCCCCCCCAACCTCAGAGCGATACGAGGCTCTCAAGCAGGCGTTAATGAATCGTTCCAACGTCTACGGCAGCTCCTGACGCAAGAGGAGCTTGTCCGACAGGACACCCACGGAGTTGTTGCGTGCGATGAGTTCTTTCGTTGATTCACCCAGTGCTTCATTTGTGCGATCTCCTCCGGGAGGTATTTTGGCATTGGTTCCTGCCCCGGACCCAGCAGGTGTTGAGTACCCTACCACCAAGCAATCCCTTGGAGAAGGTGGCAAAAACAGGCGATACCCTCCTCGAGGAGCGGGATGGGAAGACGAGAGACGGGGAGAAGGAGGAGAGGGAGAGAGAGACACACACACATACGAGTACACTATACTCGCCGCAGCGAAAAATGGACGATGATAGAGAGAGAAAGAGAAAGAGAGAGAGAAAGAGAGAGAGAGAGAGAGAGAGGGAGAGAGAAGGCGAACAGCTGATCTGTGGGGATATGGCAACAGTGGGGGGACACCTTTGACGGTGCTTACCGCACCCCCATAGTCCATTTCTCGCTGCGGCGAGTATGGAGCAGATGAAGAGAGCAGCTTTCTAGAATGATTGTCCCGGCGCGAGTAATAATATTTTGGGGCACATAGGGTCCCCAGTCCCCTTTCTATATTTAACTAATTTTGATTGAGTGCGTGTATTTAATCCGTAATTAAGTACATAATGTTACAATTAATCCTGTTATTTCTGTTCATCTGCTTCCTGAATCTTCCCTCTGCTCTACAGGGGAATCTACATTCATTGTAGAACTTGGGCAGGTTCGGGAGAATTGCGTACTCTCCCGTCAAGAGAACCACCTCTCTTCCCTCTCGGCTGTTCGGTCTATACACCTCAACCCTTTCTCTCCCCATATTTTCTTCATTTAGGTACTAATAATAATAAGCACCTTTTAAAACAACGTTTAAAGGAGTTTAACACCCTCTTTCTCTAATAATCGACTATGTCTACTCTTGGGAAAGAATAAAGGAAAAACAGATAAAGAAATAAAGAGAAATGAAACTAATAGTGAATAGATTATGTGTGATGACTGATATTAACATCGGACATACGAGTTGGGGACAGGAGGGCGCATTTGAAGCCTCAAGAAACAAGTATGCAGAGAATATAAGTACTAAAGAGTACAGAATTAACCCGCATACGGGAAACTTCCCTGTTGGATCGAGTCTTCGAAGCGGAAATTAGTCAGTTTAAGGCCGCCTCGTTCCTCACAGTCGGAGCGACCCGAAAACTTCGCTCAAGCGATAAAGAGGAATGAAACGGCGTTGGAAGTTTGATATGTCGGTGATATGTTATCGATGTTATGGGAGAAAGAACTGGCAACACCGTGTAAACAACCTCTTAAATATACAGTCCTTCAAGGTTCTAGCGTTATATTATGGGGGTGCTCATGAAAATTATTTGTATCTACAAGTGGCGGAACATGTTTCAAGCACCGCCAAATGATAGATATTAGTGTAAGAGCTCCGCTGTAGATCCTTCGTGTCGTGTGATGGTGTCGTAAAATGGAATTTGTTTTAGGTTGGTTAATAGCTGACAGTTTCATCTCAACTTTCGCACATATTACCCCAAATCTATTGCGTTTACTCGCTTTTAGAAACGTATTTTGGAAGTGGTGTTGGGTGGGTGGGGGAGGGGGTTTAACTGTTGTTGATTTGGATGGAGTGGCGGTTGGGAAATTAACTTATAAACTGCGGGAGCAATACAAAGATACAAGTTTTGTAGACCTAATATTGCTGGGCTTGCAACTTTGCTGGTTGAAGTTGAAGGGTAAATTTGTGGAATCTGCATAAGAATGCTTTTGTAAATGTAATTATTTCCTAAGGACGCTCAATGCATCTACGCCTCGGGGGCTGCCTGTAATTTATGATTACAAAAAGCGGAAATCAGCAGGAGCAGAGTTTCATAAGCGGGGGTGTCTGGGAAAGGTAAAGAGTGAGGATGGTTCAAAAACAAAGTACCCAAAAGAGGAGACTAATTTAGACGTTTATACCTGTGGACGCGCAACTCTCCCCAATTTTTCCCCCATTTCATGACAAAGGCAGGTCTCTCTGGGTAAAAAAGGTCTCGATAGTGACTCCCATATTCGCAGCCCCCGTTATAAGGGAGTCAATGAGCCGCTCTAAGCCGCGGTGTTCCTCGACTCACGTTCGATTTCCAATGATTAAGAAGAAGCCTTCGAACGTCGCGCGAGGGGGCATTTAATTAATTAAAAATAAAATAAAAGAGGATCATCAAAGAATACAAAGGAAGAGAAAATGGAAACAGAAAAGAAATGGTGACAAAATAAAAAAGGAAAGGAAAAATGCTAAAAAGAGGGCACAGTAAAAACCAAGAGAAAAGAACAAACAAAAAAGATGAAAGGACAAATTACGAAAATAGGTGAAAGAGCGAGAAAGAAAATAAAAGGATAATTAAAAAGGAAAAGAAAACAAAATATATAAAAAAGGAGAAATTAATGGGAAAGTCTCCTTCCCAAAGACGCTAGGCCACCTGGGGGCGGAATGAAGAATCGGGGGAGAATCAACCAGACTCGGGCTTATCTTCGGCCTTTATCCTGGGGCAGGGAGGGTGCACATGTTAGATAACGCAATAAAAGTTCGAAAGATGAGTAATAATAGCCAAAGGGAGGAGAGGGGTGGAAGGCCCCCTGTGCTACCCTGATACTAAGGCAAAAAAGAGAAAAGGGCGTAACCAACGAGGACTTTTCCCGCTATGGGAGAAGAAAGAGAGAGAGAGAGAGAGGGAAGGTCCCAGGGAAGGCCCGCCTCCATGAGATACCTAAGAAAACCACCGGCAATTAAAAAAAACCCCGAAAACCACCAAGTCCATCACGCTGCAATGTGGTATGCATGACCCCTCCTCCCCCATGCGCGTAAAGGTATCGGAACATATACCTCGCACGAACCTCTCCCAGACTAGGATATTCAAACAAAAATGGTGTACAGTCTGGCTACACAGCAAAGTTCAGGGAGCGCTTCACCCGATAGCGCTGCGACTCACGAGTTGTCCGATGGGGAAACGAATTGATGCAGTCGAGTCATTGTTAGATAAGCCGCTGAGAATAGTCGGCGCACCTAACTTGAAATTCCCCACACGCTGTCTCCCATCTTTTTTGTTATGTAGAACTAAGAGCTGGCATAATCCGTACCCTATAGTCATTGGAGAATAGCGAGTCACCTGGCCAGTTGCTCAGTCTGTGCAAGCATGGCCAATCTTTCAGCTCTCTCGCTTCCACCAATCCCCACATGTCCAGGAACCCAACAAAAGATAATCTGCTACAGCTTGTAGCAGCAATGCCGTCACGGAGACCGTAAACCTAGAGATGGAGAGTTCAATGCCTCCGGGGTACTTAGCGCGCCCTGTGGGTCACTATCGATTAGAGGATGGTCTCCAAAAGGGCACAGCCCATAATATCCCGCAACAAGCGTAAGATTGCAACAAGTTCGGTTGTGATGACAGACGGAACACCCAGAAGAGCCCCGCTAGCTTTAAAAGAAAAACTAGAATGAAGTAACATGGAAGCCAACTCTCCCTTCGGACTTTGAACAGGCTGTGTATACCGGCTCGTCTGCGGTGTGACAAGATGCATGCTTCTAGAAATTAGAACGCAATACTTGTGATACCGTGGAAGCTTTGGGAAAAGAGGTGTGGCGACATCCTGGTTATTCTCCAGGATGGCATATTTGACAGAACTATCGGAGCAACTGATCCGAGAGTTACATTGAAATCTCAAAGGCGTTTTTTTGTCCTGAACCGGAAAGTTTTAGGGCTTGATTGGCGTCTCTCAGTAGCATAGGCACCGAAAAGATCGGTCGGGGACTAAATGAGAGCCTTTGACGAGTGAAAGAGATGCCTAACTCCCAGCTACACAAGAACATGGTGCATTGAGCACTGCATAAAACGAGTGAAAGGCACCAGTCACTAACGATTTGGTGATCGAATTCACCTTCAGCAATTGAGGCTTGGGCGTAGATGAATAAATTTCACATCCATATTCAATCATTGAGCGAACAAAAGCGTTAAAACAAGATGAAGGTAGCGCTATCAGTAATCCAAGTGTTGTCAAATACAGCGTAGAATGTCCATTGTGCGGTTACAAAATACGCTAAGGCTGCGAATATGCGTCTCCCAGGTGAGGTGTCCAAGTTGGGGTGATGCCCGTTTTGGCGGCAGAAGTGCGCCACCTTGGCCTCGGTCCTCGAAAACAAAAAGCCGTGCGTTTCAGCATAACGAGAGAAATAGTTTTAGAACCGGTGCTCCAAGGTAGGCATCTGAGCCGCGACAGAAGAGACGACCGTGACGAAAACATCTTCCCGTAACACCTAGGCAACAAATTTTAATGCTCACGGCAAAGAGTGAAGCTGAGGACACTTTCCCGCTGACCAACCTCCTCGTGTCCAATGGGCTCCAAGAAGGCTCGTCCCATCCTTACGGGGAATCCAAAATTTCGTATGAACTCATACATAGAATGGAGGGTCTCCATAATACTGCATCGCCACGCAGTATCATAGGCCGTGACCTAATGCTGTCTGCGAAGGAAAGCTTGGCAGGTAGCAAGAGGGAGAGACATATGGAGATAAAAGACGCGTAGGAATCACGAATAAAGTGGAGGATAAAAACCAGTGAAGATAGACTCTACACCCGAGATCCTCGGGCTTTTAGGGCATATGATAAACATCAAGGGACACAAGTTCGTAGCTACGATCAGCAGTGACACTAAAAACAACGAACTAACTCAATCGGTCTTTCTCATATAGGCAGGAAGCTCCAGGTCACGATATCCCTTGACCCTTATATCACGTACCTTCTTGAGGACCTGTATATATCAAGCCCCAATCATCCCCTTCTTTGGGAAATATCTACCCATCACATCCCACAAAGGGTGTGTCAGGTGTTATCGTGGGCTAGGATTTCTGCGAGATGCCTTAGTTGGTTTTGTTTTTATTTAAATCTACTCTTCACTTATTTTTACTTCCCATAACTTCAACAGTTTCTTTCGAACCTCGTATCCAAGATTTTGTAGCGATGATTCCATCGTTGTTTTTTTATTAGAAGGGTTAACGCGAAGAATTATTTTTATTTTAAATGCAGAGACTAACGAAAGCATCTACGGCAAAAGGTTTGCGATAAGTTTCAAGTAAAAGTGGTAAAGTTAGAGGAAGAAAATGTGCGAAAGGTATATGGAGGTATTCCCTTAGAATAATACTATTTCCCCACCTTCATCTTAAGACCGTACTTCGGGAGAGAAAGCGAGCCGTTACTCTCGCCCTCCCTTCCGACCTCACCCATTTTGGACTTGCCGCCATGCCTCCGCGAAATTGACACCGAGGCTACCTCCCAGCCGTCTCAATCTTCCCTGCCCACTCCTCCCTCGGGTCGGGGGATTACTTTGTAGATTCGCCGTGAACCGCGTTTATGGCTCCCACGCTGTCGCCTGTTTGCCCCCCTGATCCATGCCTTTGACACCTCCCCGTAAGGAGACGCTCGGTTCGTCGCGCCCGATAACGAGGGTTAAGAAGGTCTCAATCTCTCTCCCTTTTTTGAAGAACTCTGGGTATATATGCACCCCTCCAGGCTGACAGACAGATTTGGTTAGACGCGACTTCCCCGAAAGGAATGCACTTTAACGAGCTCTCTCCCAAGAAGAGTGAGTGAGGGTCACAAGCCACGGAAGAGCTGGACATCACCCCCGTGTCTTCGAGTCAGGGAGAAGAGTCTCGTGAGGCAACGCCAGCCTTTCTCATCCGCCTTCGGATTAAGGATTGGAGAAGCCGTCCTCCGAAGTTCTTCTGGTGACCTCTTACTACAAGAGTCCCATTAGCTCGCTCAAGCTAAGTGTTGGGAAGTCATCTCCCCCTCCCCTTCGAAGTTCGTTCGGTGACCTCCTGAGGACAGGAGGCCCGCATCTCGCAAACACGAGTTCGAGAAAAGTAGCCCTAACCCGCTGTGGGTTTTGTGGCTACCATCTGTGAGTAATCAAGGTCACCAGGACCTCTCCCAAGTTGCCCACCTTACCCTCGAGTTTCAAAGGAAGTAAATCATTCATTACCCTCAATCTCCCATTATAACCATTCCCTAACCACGGTTATCTAATTAGTATTCGGAGCTTAAGTCCGTCTCATTTATGTACCATTTATATATCCATATTTATTGGTGTCGCTTTTTATTTCGTGTGTACTAAAAATCTATTTTTTTCGTTAGTGTGTTTGTTATATTCCTTGGTCACGCAGCTGCTGCTATCCATTCAAATCGCACTCTTAGAAACAATAACAGTTGTCGCCTTGCTTGGTCTACCTTAGAGCCTGTGTGCGCATATTCACGTACATTTGGCCATACCTCGACATAAAGATGATAGGCAGAGTAGATTGCAATCGTGGCCAAAGGTTTTGGCAGACATGCAAATTTTATCTCTCATAAGCTGCATTGCTTCAGATTACTCCCCAATACCAAGCGCGTGACTACATAGTAGAATATAAGAGAACTTAAATGATACGTACAGAAATTAAAAGATTAATTCACCACCAAAAACCTTAATTCACAGATAGTATTTAGTGCGTTGGTCCTTTTTTTTCATGGTTTCGGCAACTCTCTCTGGCAGGCCGGAGATCAGGTTGTGGAAAATATTCTGAATTTAATTCTTTTCTTCGTAATGATAGGAGGTTATCACGGTTTGTGGGCTTCTGCATGTCCACGTTCTCTTTAAAAATCGCCCACAGGTTCTAAATTGGATTACCATCAGAGGAATTTCCAGGCCAATGACCCAATGATATTTCAATGCGCTCTTGTTCAAGTTACTTTGTTGCCACCTGAGCTCTGACACGGTTCTCCATCATGTTGAAATACGCATGGATCTTCATAAAATTGGTCCCGAAGAGATGTTCTTGGAGGACATTTTGGTACCCTTCTTTGTTCATTACTTTGGGAGAAGAAATATGAGAGGACACAGTTCCCTTGGAGAATGGTATTAGGATGATTCACCGCTGGAACAATGTAGGACTCATGGTAGCGTTCTCCTTGTCTTCTACGGATAGTCAATCTTCCATAAGACCCAAACAGTTAAAAGGGGGCTTCATCAGAGAAGATAATCTTCATCTATTCCTCCATTCTCCAATCTTTGAACATTCTAGTAGATAGCAAACTGTCCTTGATGTTTTTCTCAGTAAACAGTGGACTTCTTTGTTGCCCTCCTTGTACCGAGACCGTCGTCCAGAATTATTCTCCTTAAGGTGCGTACAAGTGCGTATACCCGCTTGTCGCCACTCTTGAGCAAGTTCCAAACTAGTTTTCATACGATTCAGAAGCTAGCGCTGCATAAGACAGTCCTAACTCTTCGTGTATACCCTTAAACATCCTGAGGCCTTTCTGGAGTACTTGCACCTGTCTCTTTTAATTTCTTAGTAGTCATGAAGATAGTACTTACAGGCGCATTAGTCCGAATAGCAAATTACACACACGAGAGGCCACTTTGGTAGTAAGTAATGATAGCGGTACGAGTTTCCTTGTGAGTAACCATTGGTTAGTAAAAAAATATAATGTCAAATTTATGTTCCACATCCAGTGTTTTGGGCGATGGTTTCTGTGAGAATGGTTGTGTGGTGTCCGCTTACCCATCTAAATCACTATGGTATCAATTAGGTGATTAAATATGGTCGTCTGGACCAGGGTTTCCCACCCGGGGGCAATGGCACATCTAAAGGGGGCCACAGGAAAATTTTAAGCTTTAGAGGGGCCACAGATCCATGAAGGGGGGCACAGGACTCAACCTATTGGAAGCTGAATTATAGTTAGGGCAGTACCTAATTTTAATTTATGCAGTTTAATTACATTTTATAAATATTAATACATATATTTTCTCTTTTTTAAAATATTTTATTAGCATAATAGGATTTACATTAATCAGTAAAAAAATATTTTGCATCTTACAAGCTTATTCTGCGGCGCACTCCATCGTGCGCGTGATCGTTATGCGCCTGGCACCGTTGTTGGCTAGATGAAAATACTTCAGGTGGAACTTTAAATCCTTACAGTCTGTTTATCAAGTGGTTCGGCGTTATAGTATGTAAGTAGCTTTTATTTGTTTACCCTAATACTGCGAAGTTGTAGTAATTTTACTAGTTTTTAAAATTATAATAGATTGCCACAAGCACAATAGTATAAGACTTTTATAAGTAAATAACTGAGCATTTTTGTTTGTAAGTAAAGTGTGCCATTGCTAAGCCTACACCAAATCATTTTTTTTTTTCACTTCGGTTTCACTTAGGACTTATTTACGAGATTAGCATTTAATCTTAGATTCTGATGATTGTACTTATCGTGTTGTATCTGCATTAATTTGAGTAATATATATTTATGTATAATATATTACTAAAATTAATGCAGATCTACCCCCCTGAGGGAGTACATTTCTAGTTTTGCATTTAGGTATAGGTACAGTGTACCAGGATGTACAATCAACAACGAAAACTTCGGACATGTCCAATTAATAGAAACGCTCATAAAAATAGTTGCATTGTTTTGCGGTTCTTCTTTTGGTGTCAAATATTTACCATCAAGGGCAAGTATTTAGCCCATAAAGACAAACAAAATTTTCAATGCAGCTATTTTTATAAGCGTTTCTATTTATTGGACATGTCTAAAACTTTCGTGGTCGACTGTAATAGGAGTTGGTGTTGGGCACAGACTCGGTGATCTGCACAGGAAATAGAGGTTGTTTCTGGGTCTTTTCTCAGAAATACTCTTTTTTTTTCGCCGCTGAGATAATCGCCTTTCATTCTGTTGCGGTGAGCTTCGGCTCTAAAGTGTAATATATATATCATTAATATATTAAATTTCTTCTGCACAGATTACTCATGGCTACGGCGACAAAGAAAAAATGTTGATAATACTCCAGCGAGTATTTAGCTTATGGTTTTATGCATTCACCAGACAATATAACACAGCCATTGTGTCTTTTATGTATGGCTACGCTTTCTAATGATAGTATGTGACCAAGTAAGATTAAAATATATTTGGAGAATAAGCACAAGGACAAAAAAGACAAAACATTAGATTACTTTAAAAAGCTACGGGATGATTTCCAAGCAAGGAGCACTATTAAAGATATATTTAGCCAAACAGTGGCAAAACGACACAGGTTTAATTGCATCTTATGAGATTTCCAAGCTAATAGCGAAATCGGGAAAACTTCATACTATTGGCGAAGAATTGATTTTGCCTTCAGTATCTGTGGCTATTTCAACTGTCATGCAACAAAATCCCCCCCAAATCACTGAAGTCATTCCGCTGAACAACAATACAATATCAAGACGTATTGACGAAATGGCAAAGGATGTAGAGGAAAAACTCGTTAAACATTTACAAGTAAAGACCTTTGCATTACAAATTGATGAAACGTTATTAAGTGATAACGAAGCCCTTCTCATGGCGTATGTTAGGGTTTTGGATAAAGATCAACTAAGAGAAGAAATGATTTTTTTTCCCGCAGCCTTGTGACAGATACTAAAGGTGAAACAATTTTCAAAGAAGTAGTGACCTATTTCAAAGAAAATGATATTCTACTTGGGAATATTATGGCTTGTGCAACTGATTGCGCCGCTGCTATGGTAGGTAGATATAGGGGATTTATTGCACATTTAAAAGAGGCTGTACCTAAAGTTTTTTGCATACACTGTGTTGTCCGCCGTCAACATCTGATTGCAAAAATCCTAGGAGGACGTCTGAAAGATTCACTTGATAGTGTAATCAAGACAGTCAACCGTACCAAGTCAAATCCACTTCAAGAGCGTCTTTCCGACAACTCTGTGCTACCAATGAAGAAGATTTTAAGCGCCTACTTTGCATACAGAGGTGCTATGGCTTTCTAAGGGCAATTGTCTGAATCACTTCATTGCACTTTGGGATAGTGTTCTGTTATTTCTGGATGGTAAGCAGCTCGGAGTAAGAATCATTGCTGCCAAATGTGACATATTCTACCGTACAGATATATTTGAAAAGCTAAATATCTTGAACAAACAGCTACAAGGTCAAAATGCAAATATTTTAACTTGCAAACAGTCTATTTGTGCATTTATGTGGGAAATGAAGCTGTTCAAGACAAATATGGGGCTAAAAGAGTTGATACAGTTTCCAACCCTCCGCACTATGGAGAGTGAGCTGAGTGAAGATGATATTTTAATATACATTGATCATTTGGAGAAATTGCATAGTGATATGGAAGTTAGGTTCAGAGATCTTCTACAACTGGATATTCCAGGTTGGGTGGTAGACGCATTTGGAATTAATGCAGCTAATGTTGATATCAGATTACAAGAAAGCATCATTGAGTTACAGTCATCAAACTTCTCTGGCTAGATTTAAGTATGGTGTCAGGAACTTATGGAAAAGTCCTGAAATTGCTATGAAATACCCTTTGCTTTGGGACGAAGTAAAATTATATTTTATTGCTTTTCCTACTTCTTATCTGGTTGAGTCGGGTTTTAGTAAAGTGTCACACCTCCTATCAAAAGCTTGCAGCCGCTTAGAAATAGTAAGAAGAGGTGATCTTCGTCTGTCTCTAACAACTATAGACCCTGATATTGAAAAACTTGTGAAACTGCATGAAGCACAAGGATCGCATTGAATAAATAAAGAGTTGATGATATATTTATTTCATTTTGCTAAGGGATTTTATTTTTTGTAAGACTAATTATTTATTTTTGTTAACTGCTGTTCAATTTTCGTTATGTTTATAGTCCTATATATCTGACAAATATAATTGTACCTGAATACAAATAGCTGTTTTAATATCTTTTATTCTTTAAAGTAGAGTTAAACTGCATATTACCTACTAAAAAAAATGATTATGGGCCACAGGAAAAATAAGGTTCCTAAGGGGGCTATAAGCCAAAATCGGTTGGGAACTATTGGTTTGGACTATTAATTATTTTGCGAGGGTAATTTAAATTTTTCATAATTAATACAATTATACAGAAACCATAAGAAACTATACAGAAATATTAATTTTAGATATTTTAATAATAATTTCATCTTAGTTTGGTTATGACTTATTTTTTTTAGCAAACTTATTTCTAATAATTCTTTTATAATATCAAAAAACAAAATAGTGAAGTTCAGAAATAAATGTAAGTATCGAAATTTTGTGAATTTTTTAAAACCCAAAGAATTACAAATGGTGAAGTTCAGAAAATTGATTTTTATATATCTTCTTCTATAACTATATTTTAGCAACGTGATATTTTGAAAGGCAGGAAATTTAGTTTAGAGTTCCTTTTAAAAATTATTATAATTGGCGAAGATCAGAAAATTTATAAAAATTTAATCATGGCTGCTTTTTTTTAGATTTTAAATTTTAATCTTAGTAGCGAAGCGCAATCTCCCGACAAAGCCAAAACCTTTGACTACGACTGTACAATATGGGTTAGAGTGAGGAATGCACGCAATGCTCCTCAACCTTCCCCCATTTCATTATTTTCCTCTTTACCTCTAGCACCCCAATTTTCCTACGCGGGTTGTGTCCTTTTCACACATTTTCACTTCTTCCAACTTCCCCACATTCATACAAACCTATCTTCAAAAACCTTGATGGAGGCGTCCTCGTTGGTTTCGCTTTTTTTAACCCTTCCTCCTCCCAGCCCGCACAGTGCCCACACCCTTAAGCGTAACTTCAGTTCAATTCAACAACCCTTTATACCTTTAATTTACTGACCTACCATAGGATTATTATTTTTCTTTTATCTTCTCTACTTAGCGCCCATTAACGAAGGTACCACAGCATCCTAAGATTAACCTCTAATTCTATACATATGAACGGGCGTTCCCTGCGCCTTAATCTTGTTCCCTTAAATCCACCATGAATAAGACCCCGAAGAGCACCCCCCTCCTATCGCGCCAGAGGTAAATATTTAGTCTTGTGCACGCGCCTCTGTTACTATTTCGTTCGGATGGTATCCATTTTACTTTTCAATGAGTTTTTTAATAATAACATCGTAACTATTCGGTCGATTCTAACGATATTTGAAATGCTTAGGTTGTTTTCTCATTTTCTTTCGAGTGATATAATTGCCAAGGTCCTCTCAAGGTTAGTCAGGGAATTATTAAAAGAAAACACTATGAAATTTTTTAGGTCGTGACGTCATAAGTCAGAATAATTGAGAGCACTCGACTTAGATCTGTTGACCTTGTTAATAATTATTCCCATATTCCTCAGGGCGAGGAGGGAAGGGTGTATGTGTACGCGTATGTGTGAATAAAAAAAACGTAAAATAACGAATGTAAGACCGATATATCAAAAATATAGATTACGTGCTAGAGACATCAATCCCCCATGAGCGGGCGAGCGGGGGTTTCGATGCTCGTAACACAATACTCTCGGCTTCCTTATTTACATTCCTCCCAAGGACGTCTCCTGACGTTTCCTAATGTCTAGACGAGCCTTGCCTCCCTTCCTGTCCGAAGGAGAATTGAAGCCGTTCCGGACACAGAATATAGATGGCACCGTTGTCTTATTTCATTATTATCACGGCAAAGTTCTCGTTTTGACTTTCGGGCGTCGTTGGATATTGGGCGAGAAAGGTATTTTGTGATCCTTAAAGGAGATGAAGGAACTTTGTGATCTTTGATGAGGTAGGGGGGAGTACTTTGGGATCTTTGATGAGGTGGGGGGAGTACTTTGCGATCTTTAGTGAGGGGGGAGTACTTTGTGATCGGGAGGAAAGGGGGAAACTGATCGACGAGATTTGAGAGGAGGGAAGGAAACGAGTGCATTCTTTATACGTTAAAAATAGGGAAAGAAGAAACATAAAGGGAAACCTTTTTTTTTCTCGAAATTAAAAACGCAATAGCAACGAGGCCGTATCACATAAAAAAGTTAATAAGGGGGAAATCTGTGAAGAGAGTAGTGAAGGTAAACGAAACGAAAATAGTGGACGATATAAAACCGCAGGTCCTCCAGTAATCATTGGGGCCGGGATGGTGAACAAATGCGGACACTGAGGCAGGAAGGGCTCGCCGTTTCTTCAGGTTTTAGTTACAGGAGAGGCTTTGCCTCTGCCATAACGTCAACCCCCGTGCATAAAAAAGATGGTTAAAAGAGAGTGGTGGAGAAAAGATGTTGAAGTGAAAATGCAAAGGACCTTTATACATAGTTCGAAAGAACACGCGGGTGATTGGGGGCACTCAGGCAGGGAAGACGTGCCAACCCCTAGGTACCAGAGGTAAGTCTACACAGGGTAACCCTCTGCGGCGAAAGGAAATGGGATGTATAAACCGAATGAATGAGAGAATGAAAAAAATGTTAAGGAATGTTTGCCAGCTAACTCTAACCGCTTTCTAACAAGGGGTGTGTAGTGCGCATCAACAGTGTGGGAACAACGCAGCCGTCCCAATAAGGCGCAGGCTAGCGCACCATGAGTCGCGGGGAGTCCCGCGAGTGTGTCCGATTCGGATACGATAGAAAGCAACCTGAAGCCGTCGCGGCATTCAGGGGTAGGACCATGGGAACAGTCGCGGCGTAATGGCACTCAACTTTAAGTTCTCCTTGACCGTCTTCCATCTTCTTTGACAAGCCGCCCTGAGGGCTGCCCGTATTCCTGGTATGTAATAGGTGTGAGGAAGAGCAAAACGCTGGTCTGGTCACCCAGCCCTCACGGACTCTTGGCACCCTTACCGACGCGCCCATTCCCCGCAATTCCCACATGTTCAGGAACCAAATTGATGATAATCTCGATTTCAACCAGGCTTGCGGCAACCGTGGCGTAACGGATACCACCAACCAGGGATTGTGGAGATTCCAACGCCCCGAGAGCACCCAGGGCACTTTGTGAGTCACTATAGATTACAATCCGGTCTCCAAACCGGGCACTACGCGTTGTCTCCCGCACCGAACGGTTTATCGCCGTTAAACTATCCCTTTATGTTGTCATTTATCCTCCCACCCATGTTACTGTTTGAACCTTCTCTGAAGGTTGCCATCTATCTCCTCAACCATGTCACCGTTGAACTTTCCCTTGGGGTGCCATCTATCTCCCTACCCATGTCGCCGTTGAATTTTCCATCTAGTTTGCTCTTTATCTTCATACCTATGCACCCTTTAAATTTTCTACCGAGGTTTCTATCTACGAGGGGCGGTCAATAAGTTTTGCCGCCCCACATATACCATTCTTAAATTTTCCCTCGGGTTTTCTATCTATCTCACCACCCACGTGGCAGTTGAATTCTCTCTCAAGATGACATCTATCTATCCACTCGTGTCCCCGTTGAATTTTCCATCGAGGTTTAAATCTATTTCCCCACTTTTGTCACCGTTGAATTTACCTTCAGGTTACCATATATATCTCTACCCATGTAGCAGTTTAATTATCTCTCGTGGTTGCCCTCTATCTGCCCATCCATGTAGCTGTTGAACTTTCTCTCAAGGGGTCCATTTATCTTCACACCCATGCAGCCGCTGAATTTTCCCTTGATATTACCATCTATCTCACCCACCCATGTCACCGTTGGATTTTCCCTTGATGTTGCCCTCTCTCTCCACACCCATGTCGCCATTGAATTTTCTCTTGAGGTTGCCATCTATCTCCCCACCTATGTTGCCGTTGAACTTTGTTCGAGGTTGCCATCTATCTCCCCCCCATGTCATCGTTGAAATTTCCCTCGAGATTGCCATCTAGTTCCCTACCCATGTCGCCGTTGAATTTTCTCTCGAGGTTTCAATCTATCTTGCCACCCATGTCGCCGTTGAACTTTCTCTCCATCCATGTCTTTTTTAAATTATCCATCGGTTTCTATCTATCTTCCCACATATACCATCGCTGAATTTTCCCTCGGGGTTGCCATTTATCTTACTCCCCACCCCTGTCGCCGTCGAATTTTCACTCTAGGCTGTCATGTATCTCGCCTACGGTTTTTGTAGCACGCCAGAAGTCCGCATCTTTTATCCTTAAATCCTGATTTGTGCGAGAATCCTCGTCGCTTTCATGTTTCGTCTCTCTCCATCGATCGGGAATTAAATTTCTCGTCAATTTCGCAAATCTCTCGAAATCGATTCCAGAAAGTTGGATTTGCGTGATTTCGTTCGGCGCTTAGCTTTAGTACTCCTGGAATAGTATTTAATGATATTAATGGAATGACGCAGACGGATGAATGAAGCAATCCATCATTCACTGCTAACTATAAATAATAAGCTGTACGTTAGGAGCCTAGATGCTATAGTATATTTAGATGCGGCTTGCATTAAAATGTATTAACAAAAATAAAGCGAAAACCAACGAGGGCATCTCCGCAGAAAGTTTGCAAGAAGAGAACTGGAAAGAAATTAATGAATATGTGTGAAAGCTAGCCCGAGATCTTCTTGCTATGATTGGGGCTTGGAGAGCACACTATCCTCCTGATGTCAGCTGCTACATGTTGGTCCATGCTATATCTAATACCCCATTGCTTGGTCCTTTTGGGGGCGGGAGGGAACGACATTCAGAAAAATAGAGATAAAAGTAAACCTAACCAATTTTTTTAAAGGCTACTAATACTGTTGAAAACGAGAAGCGACACATTTTTAGCGTCGTCTTGTAAAATAGAGCTTCGGGGGAGCTAAGAGGAACCTCGAAAAGGACTGGTGACGGGTTCGAAACGCGAACCTAAGAGATTCTCTGTTCATAATCGTAAACCAATCAAGGATTGCATTCCCTCCCTGGAGGGTTCTGAAAGTGAGCTAAGTGACGACCCGACCACTGCAGTTGTTGTTGTGGTTCCCCGGGCTTTGTTATTCCAGGAAGTCAACACCACGTAAGTAGGCCACCACATCCAATGCATTTGTTCAAAGTGCAGGACATTGTTAATGTTATTGAGTTTTTGAGAGCTGCCACGCTAATGAACTCTTCAATGAGATGAATGACCGTGTGGGGGCACAGGTTTGCTTGGGTGTTGCCTATGCGGTGTTTGTATGTATTACTCGTAAGTGATTAGTGATAACTACAGCGAAGTCAGGTAAGGTGCACTCTATCCAATTTAGAGTTTTGTATTTCTAAGCAGCTTATGTTTGATAGGATGAGTTGAGTATTTTGTTGTGTGGAAGACATTAACTGAACGTTTTGAAACATTTTTATCTTGGAAGACATATAAATAGACCTACAAACCACGACGCAATGAATTTTGATAATTACAATATTTTTCGTATATTAATATGTCCGAAAATAAAGTGTATTAAAAAAACAAATAAAAAAATTCAAAAGCGCTGGGCAATGATAAAGTCTTTGCAATTCATCTTAAAAAATTAAGAAGAGAATGAACAAAACCCTTTTGTAACATTCCTAATAAATCAATTAATGACGGAATAGTTTCAAACGATTTTAAGAAGGAAAATGTGTCACCGATTTTCCTCCCCAAATATTATAAACGCCGATTTTCTTAACTTCGTTTGTTGGGAAGCTTTTAGAATACATTATTAGAGACCAATAGTGGAACATTATGAAGTCGGAAACTTAACGATATTCAGCATGGTTTTTGGCGGTACTGCTCGTGTTTCGTCTAAGTAACTTTTTAGAATATTTTCACGAAATGATCTCAACCTTAGATAAACATAAAGGTGTTAATAGAGTTTCTCTATTTTTAGGAGGCGTTTAATAATGTTAAACATATAAGATTTCTGATAAAGTTAAGAACGCATCTTATAAGGGAAGATTATTTAAATGGATAAAAAATTAGCTGTCCCACCTCAGGCTGTGAGACGTGATAAAAGAGATTAACTCCAGCTGTGCATCGGTCACTAGGGGTGTCCAGCAGGGATCAGTTCTTAATCTATTGTTGTTTATAATCTATATAATTACACATATATTAACAATCTTGACAGTAATTAGAAACTGTTTTCAAAGAGAATTCAGTCCAGTTCCTCTCATAGACTCCCTCATAAACAACTTTTTTAACACTATGTTAATACCAGAGCAATTTAAGCATTGAAGGTAAACTAATTCCATTTTTGGTCTGAATCCTTCTTCGACCCAAACCCTTGGGAATGACAATAAGCTTTAATCAAGAATCACGCAATTACTTTACATTTTCGGTATAAGGCTTCTTAACATAAGCATGCTTTTAAAATCTAATTCAGGGGTCCCCAACCCGCAGAGTCTCCCGGGTCGCATTGACAAGACAAAAAAATTCAAAGAATTTATTAATGAGACACCCTGGTGACATTTCTTAGAAAGGGAGGAGGGTCTGCAAAGAGAAGAGAAAACTAAACTCGTAATAAAAATATACTTAACCTAACCTCCGAACCTGAACTAACCAATTAACCTAACCTAACCATAACTTAGCCTATCTTAAAAAAACACGATCTTGAGAAAAGATGTTTCAACACATATTTGAATGATGGAAGGTAGCAGCGATGATCCAGGAAATGATCGGCGGGCCGCACGTCAGACAAAAGAGTTTCGTACAATCACATCATATTTCCATAAAGAAGATATCACCTTGTTATCTGGCTTAACTTCAAAGGAAAATATGATAATTACCCGCCCCGATAAAGGGATAGGGGTATTGATAATGAACAAAGAAGAATACGGAAAATGCACGCGATCTTAGATGATCCTTCCCATTTTGTTTCCGTCCAAGAGGACCCATTGAAGTTGTCCTTTCTGAAACGAAGATAAAGACGATAAGCTTCTTTTTCCCCTCAAAAGATTTAACGCTCTTGGCAAAGGTACCTAAAACAACTCTATGCTACAGGTTTAACCTATGATCAACTCTTTTAAATCCATAAAGCAAATATCCCTCTGAGGTCGATATTAGCAACATATAACCTCCCTAATTATAAAACCACATAACTCGTTGCCCGCCTTATCAGCACTCTCGCTACGAACCATTATACTGTCAAAAACTAACTACATATTAAGGAAGAAGTCAAAGAAATCCATCTTAAACTATAGATGACTAATTTTGACATAACCTCCCTGTATATCAGTGCCTTACTTCTAGAAACCATAAATACTCTTCTTTCTCTCAACTCTCCTCACCCCAACTCCCTCTTTCACGGTTTTAACAAGAAACCAATTACACTTACTCCTTACTGATTCTCATGGCAATTACATACTTCTTTAATGACACATGATTACACCGATTAGATGGCTTTCTTATTGGGTAGTCATGTTGCCACCCGTCTAGCAAACGTCTTTATGTTTACCTTAGAGGAGGAAGTGATTAACAATTAATTGCTCACTAGAATTCCATCCTATATTCTACAGGATATAGACAGAAGACATGATAGCCTTTCTCCGCTCCGAAAATCACTTCATAAAATTTCTCGAGTACATTAACCAACTACACTCAAATCTAAAATTCACTTAATAAAAATAAGGCGATAACTCCACCACCTTTCTAGAACTACAAATAACTCGCACAGCTGGCAGTTTCTGCACATCCATTTACCATACACCCAGCTTTCACAACAAAATTTCCTTTTTCTCTAATTACTTCCGCCAAAAAGGATACCCGCTGAGTCTATTTCACCGAACTCTTCGAACATTTATTAATGCAAGGTTCAACCCCAAGGTCCCCTCATACCCCGTCTCTAAAGAAAAGCTATTCATACAACTGCCTTATATAGGACCTCTTAACTCCTTTCTCTGCTATAAACTCTCACCTATTCTAAAACACATTTTCTCCGTTAACAAATGTCAACTCATTTTTCAAAAAGCACGCAAATTACAACACCTCTTTAACAATAAAGACAAAGTGCCAATGCTGCTACGATCATCCATCATTTAGGAATAGAATTGCTCGCAATGTAAAATTTTTAACACTTTTAAATAGTTTAAGGAGAAGCAGTTTTTTTTTTATTTTGAGTAAATGTAAAAAAATATAAAGTGATTCCATATGACATCATTTGTCACACAAAGAGGTCGTTACAAATGGCCCCATTTTTAAACTAAACAGCTAAGTTTCGTTGAGCGCTATGTGGTGAAAAATAAGGGGATAAAACTAGTTACCAAAGTAAATCTTGACATTTTTGTGCCTTGGTAAATCCTCACAGTCTAATCACAATTTGCGAAGAGACTACAATCTCTTTATTGTAATCCACAACTCTCTTTTCCGGTATATAATTCAAAATTGTAAACCATTCCACTTTCTTCAGCATTTGATATAAATTTGTACCCTTATTTCGAATGTTTCTGTAGATTATAGTTTGAATACACTACTTGAAGAAGACCTGCTTGATGGTCTTCCTATGTGATATTCCTAAAATTTTTAAGCAGAGCTTCAAGAACTGGTCGAATCTTGATCAGTTTTCATGGTTTGGGTCATCTTTTGGTTTCACATCTGCATTGTTATTGAAATGCAGATATCGTTTGAGTTGTCAAAATCGATACCGGGCCATTCATTGTATTAACTACGACATTATATCCCATATATTCTGTTTTATTGAGGTTTCATAATTCCTGAAGTAATCAAAATTCCAATATAGACCTTCATTTAATTTTCAGAAGCATACATTTCAATTCCTGAGCTCTCCAAAGCATATATTCATATTTAGGTACAAACATGTTTGATCATTTCGTGATCGAAAAATAATTAAAAGAAAAACAACGGAGTTTGCCTACCCAATTTTCATTAATATCCACCAAATTATTCTATTCAGTATCCTGGGGTGGTTGGCAATATATATATATATATATATATATATATATATATATATATATATATATATATATATATATATATATATTAATTCCTAGCAAGTTGGCATTAGCATTTTTTCCTTTTCCCAAATATGAGGAGCGTTTTCCTCATCCGAAGTGAAGGCTGTTTCCTCTTCTATTTATAATAGACTTTTTTCTTGAAGTATTCTAGTCGGTTCTGAGTAATTCTTCTGTATACTAATTACTACGTCATCATCTATTTCGCTAATTTTAAAATCATCTTCACATTGTTCTTCATCTGGCAAAAGAATCATACTAATGGCTTCGCTGAGCTCAAGTTTATTTGGCATCCTGATTGCCTATCAGCGAAAAAAAAATCCTTTGTAAAATACCTAGAACAAATACCGTATAATAAACTAACAAATTTTCAAAATAATTTATGCCGTGGGCCCAATGCATCCCTCCAAATAAATAAAATTCCGTGCGTGTTTGCATGAAAGAATTGGGCGCTAAAACCTTGCATTTTCCTCAAAATGTTCATACATTTCAATATCCATATACAGATTTATTTACCCATATATAATTAAATATATACATAGAAATAAATCCATACTAATAATTTTTTAACAGTTTATACATATAAAATAGCCCGATCTTTATTCAAGCAAGTAATAAGTTATGGGACCACTGTAATTACTGAGAATAATGATAGCCGTATAAGAACCACATGGCCCTAAAAAAATTGGTTCCGTATGGAACGGGAATATTATCTCGTCTTATAACCAATTTCTATACATTTACTAATAAAATACATTGCCTAATTAATTTTTAATCTTATTAATACAATTCACAAACTCAAACAAAAAGTTATTCGTTAAATTAATATCAATGACAAATATTTCCAATCGGGCAGCTAACTGACCTTACTCTCTCAAGCACGCATGCAGCAAAAGGGCCTAAGTTGTCTCCAAATTTCACCGAGAGCGTGAATCCTAACCGGCGCTTATTTATTTTGCGAGAAAAGGCTAAAAGCTGCGAAGCCGAGGATTCTAAAATAACCCTTAAAAAATTAAAGGTCAAAGTGGCTTGAAATTATTTGATTCCACAAGGCACCATAAGACGATAACTGGTTAATGCCCCATAGATTCAATTTGTCATCTGAGAAATACGGGAATAATTACTATTTTAAGACTAAAATAAAATTCTTATGCACGTGCTAGTTTATTTAAAGGCCTTGCGAGCGGGCTATAAACAGAAACGTTGGTGCCATGAAAATAAACTTTTAAGATGTAAATTTTAAAGGCAACCTTATTGTTCATCCTTAAAGTACGTATATTTCCGAAGAAAAATGATTCCGTTTTCTCTTTCTTGCGGTGTGTTGGATATATATATATATATATATATATATATATATATATATATATATATATATATATATATATATATATATATATATATATATATATATATATATATATCCAACACACGGCAAGAAAGAGAAAACGGAATCATTTTTCTTCGGAAATAGTTATTTCCTACTTCGAAAAAATCCGAGCTGGAGTGGGATTCAAACCAAACACCCGAAGGCAGTGAGCAACAGCTTTGATCTCAATTAAAGAAAGCCTTTAACCACTCGGCTACGTAGGAAATAACTATTTGAGAAAAAAATCTATTCCGTTTGCTCTTTCTTGCGGTGTGTTGGATTGATTTCATCATTCTTTCGCGCTCATAAGAGATATACATTATATATATATATATATATATATATATATATATATATATATATATATATATATATATATGCGTAAAAATACTATATATAATGTAGCAATTTTTGAATAATTCCGTTTCTGTTCCTTTCCTGAAGATGACCTAACATGGTCGAAAGATGTCTAGGAATAAAGAATGTCATTCGCGGATGTTTTTTCTCGCCTCGAAGACCCCGTTAAAAAACTTGTAAGAAATATTAAGAAAATACAAGTTAAAATTAATAACACTGCAACAGCTGTGGACTTCAATAGAACCTGCATACAACATGGCCTTTTACCTAATTATATATATGTCGTGGTATGACATTACATTATATCAATACCATATTATATCTATGGGGGAGGGACCAATAACTTAAAGGCGAACCGACAAAGGACGGAACGCCACGAGTTTCGACGCGCGGAACAGAGAAAAAGAGTGCAACGAGGTCAGGCAAAATTTGGGCAATGGCAAAGCTCAAGGTTATTTAAAGAGGCATGTACAAAAATATAATTTTATTTACATAAAATAAGAGAATAAATAGGCAAAATTAAATTGGCAAATGAGGGGGGGAATTGCAGAGTTATGCGTCAGACTCTGAAGTTAAAAATTAATGTATTACAGAAGGAAACTATTCAAATGGGGAGGATTAACTCAATTTGGTTGCTGAAGGGAAAGAGGGGTTGGCTTACGGAGGATTCCGGGTGAGACGTCAGGTTAAGGCTTCACGGATGTCTTCTGCAGGCAATAAACGTGAGGCAAGGGCGCTCGGAGCTTCTGAGCGGGAAGTTAACGTGATGACGGTTCTCTAAAAAGAAGGGGGGGAGCGGCGGTAACGCCCGGTCCAGGGGAGAGTATTTCGGCCACCCGAAAACGAGGAGTGAACGAGAAGGGCTTCGACAGGAGTTGATGAGTGGAGTCAGAAAAATCGCTCGGTAGCCATCGTCAAATAGAATTACCTCACTGGCTGGGGCTAATTCCAACACACAAATAGTTCAGCTGTCACTTTGCTTCGTTGTTAGCACCTGACTTGGAACTAGGAGAATCTTCTTGGATCCGGGCGAAGCTCCTCAACTCTGTGTCCCCCACATGGAAGACGAGCCCTATATATATCCGAGGGTACCCCCGCGGGGTTGGGCGAAACAGCACTACTCTCGAATGGCCTCGAATCTTCATGCTGAGCGATTCTAACCCGCGTAAAGGTGGTCCGTGGTGGACGCGGTTCAAGGCTACCGCTTGTGGATGGGAGGGGGAAGGGGCTTACCAATTTAAGCCTAATCAAATTCTAGAATATTCTCCAGGGTATGGAGGTCACTTCCGTGCTGGAAAAGAAATTCCACGTGGAATTCCACCCCTCCATATATATATATATATATATATATATATATATATATATATATATGACGTGATGGTGATGTAGGTGGTGGTGCAGGTGGCGTAGGTGATGTAAGTGTTGGTGGTGTAGTTGATGGTGGTATAGGTGGAGGTGGTGTAGGTGGTTCAGGTGTTCTAGGTGTTGCAGGTGGTGGTGTTGTAGCTGGTTGTGGTGTAGGTAGATATGGTGTAGGTAGATGTGGTGTATGTGTAGGTTTTTTAAAAAACAACATGTTTTTTCGTGTTGTTTTCAGGATTTCTTGTGTTTTTATTTAAAAAAAAACAAACTTTTTTTCATTGGTTTTATCATTTTCATATTGCTGGAAAAAGTAATAAATAATTGCACAGGTCACGGGCCCGTAACATGTCCTTACCTCCACTTAATTACACTTTTATGTTAACATGATTTTATCTCAACTAGAAGGACGTAAACCTGGATCAAAATCACCTAATCAACAAGAACAAAAAATGAGGCTGAGAATCGCTAGTTGGAATGTGGGTAGTTTGAAGGGTAGACAGGGAGTGGTGGTTGAAACACTATCGCGGAGAAACGTGGACGTATGCTGAGCGCAAGAACATAGATAGGTGGGGGGGAGGGGGGCAGTGAAAATGATTGTGGGAAAGGAATCGAGATATAAATTGTTTTGGATGGGAAATGCTAACGGTTATGGCGGTGTCGGTGTTTTATTAGCAGAGAAGTGGAAGGAGCGTGTTACGTGTGTAAATAGAGTTAATGACAGGATATTGGTGTTAAAGTTGAATTTCGATAAAGTAATCATATCTGTTGTATCAGTGTATGCAACCAAGTAGGCTTGGATGCTGCGCTCAAGGATGAGTTTTGGGACGAGTTGATCAGAGTTGTTGGATGTATGGCAGAGTGTGAGATGGTGATCCTGGGAGGAGACCTGAATGGACATGTGGGGGCGGAGGCACTGGGGTACGAAGGAGTGCATGGAGGTTGTTGATTTGGTACTAGGAATGTGGAAGGTGAGCGAATTCTAGAATATTCTCCAGCGTATGGAGGTCACTTCCGTGCTGGAAAAGAAATTCCAAGTGGAATTCTCCCCCTCCATATATATATATATATATATATATATATATATATATATATATATATATATATATATATATATATATGTATATATATATATATATATATATGACGTGATGGTGATGTAGGTGGTGGTGCAGGTGGCGTAGGTGGTGGTGTTGTAGCTGGTTGTGGTGTAGGTAGATGTAGTGTATGTGTAGGTGGCGGTAGTGTAGGTGATGGTGGAGTAGGTGGTGTAGGTAGAGTTGTTGTATGTGTAGGCAGTGGTGGTGATGTAGGTGGTGGTGGTGTAGGTCGTGTAGGTGGTCGTGGTGTATTGGATGCAGGCGGTAATGGTGTAGATGTAGGTATACTTGGTGCAGGTGGTATTGGCGTAGGTGTAGGTGGTGGTCTTGTAGGTGTTGGTGGTGTAGGTGGTGCTCATGTAGGTATAGATGGTGCAGGTATAGGTGTTGGTTGTGTAGGCGGTGGAGGTGAGGGGGTAGTGGTGTAGGTGGTGGTGGTGTAGGTGTCAGTGGTGTAGGTGATGGTATTGTAGGCAGTGGTGGTGTACGTGATAGTGGTGCAGGTGCTAGTGGTGTGGATGGAAGTTTAATTGGTGTTAGTGGTGGTGTAGCTGGTTGTGGTGTTCAAGTAGGTGTTGTTGGTGGTGATTTGGGTGTTGTTGTAGATGGTGGCGGTCCTGTTATTGGCATGGGTGGAAGAAAGAATGAAGAAATATCAGCCACATTCCTAGAAGATGAAGTTGCTGTAGGAGTAGGAGTAGGAGTGAGACTGCTATCAGCAGCTGTACTATTTCCACAAGTACTAATACTTTCTAATTCTATTGTATACCTCATTTCTGTGTCTGATGTGACATCAGTCATATTGCGGATGGTTCATTTTTTAGATGAGCTTTTATTGTCTCAATTTTAGATGTCAGTGCCTCTGAACAGTGCGTGCATTTAATTTTACTACTATCGCTGATTCTAGTCACTTTTAACGACTCTGTCGTAGAATGGACTCTCGACGATATACCATATATAACTATTCGTTGAGGGAACTTCTTTAATTATCTTTAGATTGCGTTGATGTCTGGCGGGCCGATATTATGTATCTTCGATATGCTTAAGAAGTGGAACTGAGCTCAAGGATAATAATATTGCTATCATTAATAAAATAGAGTTTTATTAATAATAACTATCAACAAACACAAGACGGAAAATATTGACATAAACAGAGAATGGAAAGGGTCGTGGGGGCTCGGGCTAATCCGAGGATTAAAGGATTTAAAAAGGTAAAACAAATATAGAGTTAAAGGGATGGGATGGTTTGCTAAACCATTTAAAGCACAGGATAGAATTGACAAAAGGGTTAAGTACTCAAAGGTGACGTTTGGCTTACGTAACTTTATACTAGTGGTGCAGTGGAAGGCGACGTGAAGGAATTTTCGGTCCACTAGCGAGTTCCAGCCGAAGGGGGGAGGAATAAAAGGATCCTGACGTGGCGTCTTGGGAATGAGAACCGTTCTCGACGAACGGCTTGAAGAACAATGGCTGTTCTACGTTGTTCTCTTCTGAACAACAGGGGGGGGGTGAGAACCGTCTCTTGTCTACGGGCTCAAGAACAATGGCTGTTCTAATGTTGTCCTCCTCTGAACAACAAGGGGGAAGGGTGAGAACCGCTTCTTGGCGAACGGACTCAAAAGAACAATGACTGTTCTACGGTGTTCTCTTCTGATAACAGGGGAGGGGGGGGGGGGCTGAGAACCGTCTCTTGTCTACGGGCTCTAGAACAATGGCTGTTCTAATGTTGTTCTCCTCTGAACAACAAGGGGGAAGGGTGAGAACCGCTTCTTAGCGAACGGACTCAAAAGAACAATGACTGTTCTCCGGTGTTCTCTTCTGAACAACGGGGAAAGGGTGAGAACCGTTTCTTGTCAACGAGGCTCGAACGAACAATGACTGTTCTAACGTTGTTCTCTTTCTGAACAACGAGGGGGAAGCCTTTTGGACTCGGCGTCGCAAAGGCTCAAACTTTGGCACTCAAGAGATTTTGTCCTCCTTCTGGAGAAGTGATGGTGAATCTCGAGGTCGAGGTCCCTTGGCGCACAAAGTGAGAGAGGGTCGTGGTGATGTTTCGCGACGAAAATCTGGATCTCCAATCTGATCTTAGTGGTAAAGTTTCCATCTAAATAGTCGAGACACTCCCTTGGCGTGGGGGACAATGGAGTGGGAACTTCGAGGGAATACACAACCGAGGCTGGGAACAATGCCTTATTTGTCCATAAGCCTAACTCAATCTGGCGAGGTCGGCGTATGGGGGCGAACGGGGGGACGATAACCTCCTTGTTTAAACATTGACATCCGGTGGCTGCGATAAGACGCCAAGCTTCGAAGCGAAGATGCACGTGGGAGCATCGTGGTTTTAAATAATATGTGATAGGAGTTGAAACTAACGCTGCCTCAACCCGTTCTATCACAGACTCATTAGCTTGTTTTCTACCAGACTCCACTATTTTAGACATTTCTAATTTAATTAGTTTCCATACCAGGATATATAGAATATATAAAAATAAATACAAGATTTACGCACTTTTCTGAAAATAAAACATACTCATCATGTAGATACTGATGCTATGCAGTAGTAAATTATAATTAATTTAAGTACAAATAACATTAAAAATTCAATGCAGCTAACCCTCGTTTATCTAGAAAACAAATAAATGAAGTTATGCACAGTGATCACATGTGAAACAAAATAAACAAGTAATAGGTGCGAGACTACTGCCACATTCGCTGACCAATCAGCAGCCAGAATACTGAACAGCATGTTCTCATTGGCTGCTTCAAATCCATTGGCCAATAGTGTGGCATGTATGATATCATCTGGCCAAACTAGCTCAAGCATGTACGTAGTATGTACATTATGCAGACTGCAATAATATGTGCATGCAGGTTGAAATCTTGTTGCCAGATGTGTGGTAGTTTCCTAAATATGCATAGTTAGAAACTAGTTGGTTAGTGTATTTATCTAGTATATGGAGAAGTAACTGTCATCATCATCACCCTTTTTGAAGGCTCCATACATGCTTGCATGTGTCGGCCTTATTTACCTAATGGCGGTTCTCCATGCTGCTCGACCTCTGGCTGTTTCTCTATTTAAACTCATATCTCTGAGGTCCCTCTGTATGACCTCATTCCACGTCTTCCTCGGTCTCTCTCTGGTTACTACACCCCCAAATTCCAAACTCCTAACACCCTTCACCAATTATTATCCTGCATCCTTCAAACATGACCGAACCACTTCAATCTGCCTCTTCTCAGTGCCACACCAATGCATTTTATCCCCAATCTATCTCTTATTTCGCAGTTCGCAACTCTATCACCTCCAGGCCTCAAATTCAGAGATGCACCGCACATCCATCTCACCATTTTCATCTCAGTACGCTTGAGCCTCTGGATGTCCTCTTCCTTCACAGTCCAAGTTTCGCTACCGTAAAACATTGCACTTCGTACGCACGCGCAGCGTACAGACGTCCCTTAGCTCGGAGGGAAAAACCTTTCAGCGTCAAGAGAGGAAGCAGAAGCAGCTCTATGAACCTTTTCCAACCACTTCTAACCCATGGTGTTACAAACGACCATGTCCATTGCTTCCCCAAATTCCAGAATTCGCTCACCTTCCACATTCCTAGTACCAAATCAACAACCTCCATGCACTCCTTCGTACCCCAGTGCCTCCGCCCCCACATGTCCATTCAGGTCTCCTCCCAGGATCACCATCTCACACTCTGCCATACATCCAACAACTCTGATCAACTCGTCCCAAAACTCATCCTTGAGCGCAGCATCCAAGCCTACTTGGTTGCATACACTGATACAACAGATATGATTACTTTATCGAAATTCAACTTTAACACCAATATCCTGTCATTAACTCTATTTACACACGTAACACGCTCCTTCCACTTCTCTGCTAATAAAACACCGACACCGCCATAACCGTTAGCATTTCCCATCCAAAACAATTTAAATCTCGATTCCTTTCCCACAATCATTTTCACTGCCCCCCTCCCCCCCACCTATCTATGTTCTTGCGCTCAGCATACGTCCACGTTTCTCCGCGATAGTGTTTCAACCACCACTCCCTGTCTACCCTTCAAACTACCCACATTCCAACTAGCGATTCTCAGCCTCATTTTTTGTTCTTGTTGATTAGGTGATTTTGATCCAGGTTTACGTCCTTCTAGTTGAGATAAAATCATGTTAACATAAAAGTGTAATTAAGTGGAGGTAAGGACATGTTACGGGCCCGTGACCTGTGCAATTATTTATTACTTTTTCCAGCAATATGAAAATGATAAAACCAATGAAAAAAAGTTTGTTTTTTTTTAAATAAAAATACAAGAAATCCTGAAAACAACACCAACAAAACATGTTGTTTTTTTTAAAACCCCCAGATTTTAGCCAACCCTGGTTGTAGGTGGTGGTCGTGTAGGTGGTGGCTGTGTAGGTTGTGTAGGTGATGATTCGAAAGAGAATGTAAAACAACATAAGGGTTTAAAATTTGGTTAGAATCGGCCGAATAGTTACAATGTGATTACAAAAACAAAAAAAAAAAGCAAAACGGATACCGACTGACCGACCAACGACCGACATAGTGAGATGTAGAGGCGCCCACCACTAAAATTCAAGAAACCCCTGGAAAGTCGATCACAGCCGTGCGAAGGACTTCAAGGTTTCAGAATCTTTGCCACGTTACCTGCCCCGGTACAGAGACGAGCGAGGTCGCTAGCGCTTGGCCCTTATACCCGGGACGCATGCGTGCACCCCTGAGAGTAGACTATTTGAATTTTTAGAAAAAGATGGACTCCTCCTTTCTATTTGACTCTCTTTGGAGCTAATCGTATGATATGGGGGGGAGGCTCCCCCCAACGCTGTAGCAATCTTCCTCCTTCTCCTTGCCTTTGTTTTGTTTCTTATTTATGCGTTTGTTGTTTGGATTTTTACTTTGTTTTTTTTATGTGGTTTTGGTAAATTTTAAATTAGCCTAGGATGAAATTTTAATTGCGGCGACCTATGCCCTTGGACGCACTCACCAGATGGTCGCTGTAAAGGAAAAAAAATGAGGTGAAACAAATATTTGGACGTTGAAATGTTTATTTAAATTATTCGCAGCTATAATTTTCATGTATCAGTCACCTACATATATATTGAATTGACAGTTCTTTATTACAATAAATACATTCTTCAAATTTCCATGAAATATTACAAACGAAAGAAATATAAATATGAAAGTAAGTATTTAGATACAGGGTTGAGCACTCGATATATCACTATGTCGGTCGGTCGGTCCCTGTTTTGCTCTTTTTTAGTTTTAGTAATAACATCGTAACTTTTCGGCCGATTCTAACGATATTTGAAACTCTGATGTTTTTTTTTTTACATTTTCTTTCGAAGGATATAATTATTAAGGTCCTCCCAAGGTTAGCTGAGGAATTATTGAAGGTTTTGAAGGTCATAAGGTCATAAATCAGAATAATTGAGAGCACGCGACTTTGGTCAGTAGACCTTGTTTTTTTCTACAAAACCAATTATTATTTTATTTTTAATAAAATTAAGCTAATTTTAGTAAATATATTAAAAAAATAATATAGTTACTAAAAAAAAGTGTTTAACTTTATTAGAACGAAATAGTTTTGGTTTTAAGAAAAAAATTTAATCTGGGCCGGGCTACTTTTAAGTGCCCCACCCTGTAATAGTATAGCGAGTCTAATGTTCGTTGGAACAAATTGTTTGCTATAACTGCTGCCGGGCAAAAACAACAGAGCTTTCTATTGGAAGACGTTTGCATGACTGACCTTGTAGGTAGACTTGTTCCTTCTATATTCGCCACAAATTTCCGATCGGATTCAAGTCAGGCCATTGACTAGGTCATTGTAGAATATTGATATTCTTCTACAGGAATCACTCCTGTATTGTCTTGGGGAGCACCCAATCATCTTGTGCATCCCTAACTTGTCCACAGTTGACGTTAAGTTATCAGCGAATATTTGCCAGTTACTTGGCGCCATTTATTGTTGCACCAATTATATGAAGAGGAACAGTCTTATTAAAAGCAAAAAAAAGGAAAAAAAGGCCCAGTCATACCATAATTTGATGCTGGCTCCATTGTTGACTATGGGGATGTTCTTCTGATCATAGGCAATTCCATCACGGCGACAAACATAGCGAGCTGCATTCTGTCAAAAAGTTCAATATTTGTCTCATTAGACCAAGCATAAGTGAGGCATCCTCAGGAAAGGTTGTCTCGCTTGGTGATCGAGATCAGGGAGCGTGTCTATTGAGCTAATTGCTGATTGTTCTTTGCGTAACTGATGCCCCCGACCTAATCAGATCATCTTGTAGTTCTGCCTTAGTTATCATAGGAATTTTCGATTTTGATCTTGTATCTGTCGGAGCAATCTAACCTACAGTGCTGAGACGGACACTTAATGCTGTAAAATACTTAAATAACATTTGAGTTATATGTATTGCTCAATTATTTCAGCATGCGGGCCGATGCCAAATGAGGCTGTGCAAGAACAACAACACATGCTCAAGTAAACTATTGTTGAGTCCATTCGGATATTTCTTGATCTTTGTAGAATATACTAGACTAAAAAATTACCCATATAAGCTAAATACTTATTTCCAACTTTATTTTCTTTTATCACCAATATAATATGATAT
Source organism: Ceratothoa steindachneri (assembly GCA_963969495.1). Lineage (NCBI taxonomy): Eukaryota > Metazoa > Arthropoda > Malacostraca > Isopoda > Cymothoidae > Ceratothoa > Ceratothoa steindachneri. The sequence goes on from OZ018322.1 coordinate 57,676,155, forward strand.
ATATATATATATATATATATATATATATATATATATATATATATATATATATATATATATATATATATATATATAATAGTAAATATAAGAAAATCAATAAAACTAATTTAACGTTTCATTTTGTTCTTGTGTTTGAATCAACCTTGTTATTGTTTCTGCTTTGTAACAAAGTGCGCCACAGTTATCATACCATTTTGAGCTCATGCAGTGTTCTTGAGCAATATTGTTTGCACTCCAAGTAAGTTCGCTTGGATGAGAAGCAGTCCAAGACATGGATACCATCCGGATGCTTCACCGTGTACATGACAGGGGACTCGTAAAATCGCCCCCCCCCCCATTTTCTCTTCCTAATGATGGATCTTCCAGAATGTCTAAACAAGCGGAACGGAACTTCAACAGAGAATATCCCTTTGCCCCAATCTTCAATAGTCCATTTGCCACAAAAGTAGAGCCTATCCGTAATGTTCGTCTTAGTGAGATGAGGCTTCTTCGCAGCCTTTCTCGACTTGAGACCTTTTTCAAAAGGTCTTCGCTTCACTGAGCGCGCTGAAGCGCTCACGTCGGCTTCTTTCCAATAGTGAGCAAGTTTGGCCCTGGAGGCGTTCATTTGAAGCTCTTGGGCGTCCAGAAGGCTCCTTCACGGGAGTGATGCAATACCATTATCAACTACTTGCATTTCTGACCAATTATGTGCCAAACAACAATGGTTGCACGCCTTTTCTTTAGAAACAACCATTTCTGGAATTGGAAATAGATTCAAACATATCCCCAAAATATTTTTCATGAAATGACTTCAGTTTTTTTTAATTTGCACATTTATTTTTTTATTAATATTAGATTATTCAGTATAAAGAGGCATGAAATATTTGTTATTATTTTTATTTTATTTGACAAAAAGTACAAAGATAAGTGGAAACAAAAAACTTATTCATCAAAAGAAATTAATAAGTCCTTTTAATACATTTCAGAGTGTGGTATTATAAAAATATATTTTAAAAAATAATGAAGATTTAAGATTTTTTCAAAATTGATGAAATCTATACAATAGTCATATATTTTTAGAATATTTAGGCTTCTTTTTATGTACAACATCTTGTCTGTCTCTGTGAAGGGTCCGGCAGAAGTCAGCAAGCATTGCAGGACTCCATTTTTCTTTATAACGATTTTCTATAGTAGCAATATCTTGGTGGAATCTTTCACCATGCTCATCGCTGGCGTCTGCTGGATTCTCTGGAAAGACAGCACTAATGGGAATGCAAAGAATGCACCATTAGTGACATACTACATCCCAACTCATTATAAGACCTAATCAAATTCTGAACAAGAATGTGGTAATTTTCTGATTTGTGCCTTCCAAGGAGACCATTACATACACCTTTGAAACTATGCTAGGCCTCATATTCTGGCTTGCTCACTTTTGCCACAAACTCACTATCTACCATAAGTCGTCGAATCTGAGACCCAACAAAGATTCATTCTTTAATTTTAGCATCACTAATCTTAGGAAATTTTGTTTTTAAATTTAAGAAGGATGGCTGATCATGCTTTAAGGCTTTCACAAATTGTTTCATTAAACCTAATTTTATATGAAGTAGTGGCAAAATTATGCTTTTCTTAAGAACCAATGGTTCACTTATGACATTATGACAACCTACTTTTGTCTTTTCTCTTAAAGGCCATTCTGAGCGTATGTAATGTTCTCCCCGAGCTCTACTGTCCCACTGGCACAAAACCAGATGAATTTTGTGTAGCTGGGCAGCAAACCATTTAAAATGGCTCCTACCTTAAGGTCAGGACGAATCAACCATTTATGTTCACTGTATTTAATGGTTTTTAAAACGAAATCTAAATTCTGGTATCGATGGTAGTTTATTTCCATTATGCAGAAGCACAGCTTTACTACCATATAAAAAAGCGTCAATGAAAAGTCTCCATTGACTGGGTTCATATTGTATATCTAATTCTTCAAAGAAACGTGGAATATTATAATATAGGTGGACTTATATAATATTGAGAATTGAGCCGAGTGGATTGCTTATCAATTGCCATAAGGATCGTCCAAAATAGTTAAAACACAGATACAAAAATAAACTTTAATATACATAAATTGGAAATATGAAAAAAGCATATATATATATATATATATATATATATATATATATATATATATATATATATATATAAAAATAAGATTAATTTCGCACTGAATTAGTAAGTCTATATAATGTCGTGGGGATTACACTTGAAATCTACTTACTAAGATGCTTGTGTCTTAATTGCTCCCGACAGAATGAATTGAATAATATCACGGAATTAAGCACTGAATTAATCACTCATAAAGGTTGAGGTTATGAGCTCGGGATGGAAATTATAGTTAACGATTAAACTGGTGAAGTTAGTGGAGGGGATAATTCCCTTTAAAGATACATTTGAGTTCGTAAATATTGGGAGAAAGACGGTGAATGTGTTATTCTTCTTCTGACGATGTTCGCACTTAGCCCGGTCGCCTGAGGTTACCGAATGTGTGTGTGTGTGTGTGGAGGGGGGGGGGGGTAATCCTAGACCGGTGTCCTGATATAATGATCCTAGGCCGGATCGCGAAGGCGAATCAAACTGTGACTCGAATCTCGAATCGGAATTCTTCTCCTCGATGTGTCCGTTCCGATTATTGGCACCTGGAGTGGGTAGACAAAAATGATTACCTAGGTTGTCTAAGGTAATCCGCAGAGGGAGGTTCTGTGTAACCTCTGACTCTGAAGAGGGGGGGAAGGGGTCTGCGAGAAGTTTAACACCTACAAGTACCGTGACGGCAACAACAATTTCCTTGAAGTTTCTTCCTTGCAATGGGCGAACTGTTTCATTTGTGGGACTAGCTCCACACACAACGTAGGTCCAAGATCTTCTGCCCAACTCCAGGGAGAAGTTCCTCTTTTATTTCCCTCAACTGCTAAAATCGAGAGAAAGCACCGGATTATCATAAAATTCTTATCGTCGCGCGAAAAGACCTTTCGTCTGCCACCAGTATATGCCGAACATTCACATCTCATCGCCATCCGAGATTTCCTCGTCTCAAATCACAGGTCTATAACGGCGCTTAGAAAGTTGGGCATTCGTCGGCTGGCAGGTGTCTTTTGAGGCATTTCTTCTTTTTTTTTAAGCGGCTATCTGGCGACTGCCTAGCTCTAGGCTACTTTAAAATAAAAATTTGAAAACAAAAAAACGATAAAAAGGGAAGAAGACAACAAGTAGGAAGCAAGCACCGGCGTCCGGGAGGTACCCCTCCCCCCGGCGCAGGAGCTCGCGACCTACAAAAAAAACAACAGTAAGAAAAAGACCCCAACGAAACTTAGTTAAATAAAAGGGAGAAGGCCGGCATCTCCCGAAAAGTCTAGAAGTCCACCAGTCAATGAGCACGCACTCGTCTCGAGTAAAAGGGACAGGTGGTAGTGATCCCACCCAACCCGGTACCGGGACAGGTAATGTGCGCGAAGATCGCCCAGACTGGGACATTCAACAAGAATATGTCGAACGGTCTGGGGGGACAACGTAGTCTTCACAGTAGGGCGCTGGCGACTGCTCCATCAAATGGCGGTGCGTCCGGCGAGTGTGCCTAATTCAGAGACGACAGAAAGCAACCTGAGGCCTTCGCGGCATTGAGGGGTAGGTTCATGGGAACAGTCTCAGCGCAATGGCACGCAACCATAAGTGCCCTTCGACCGTCTCCCATCTTCTTTGTCAAGCAGCCCGAAGAGCTGTCCGTATTCCTGCCATGTAGTCGGTGTGAGGAAGAGCGAAACGCTGGTCCGGTCGCAGAGTCCTCGCGGACTCTCTGACTCCCTCATAGGCGCGCTCAGTCCCCGCAATTCCTACATGTCCAGGAACCCAGCAGAAAATAATCTCGACATCTGCCCGGCTCGCCAAAACCGTGGCGTCACGGATATCGCGAACCAGGGGATGCGGAGATTCCAATGCCCCTAGAGCACTCAGGGCGCTTTGTGAGTCGCTATAGATAACAATCCGGTCTCTGAACGGGCACGTCGCGCAATCTTCCGTACCGAGTGATGTATTGCCACCAGCTCGGCCGTGAAGACAGACAGACGCAGCGCCTGGCAGACTTCAAATAAAGGGGATACGGCGCGGAAGCCGACCCTCTCTTCGGACTTGGAACCATCCTTATACACTGGCACGGTTCCAGTGTGATGCCATTGATGCTCAGGGCAAAGAGTGTGACACTGAGGACACTTCTCTGCGGGACAGCCTCTTCCTGATCCATTAGGACGGAGAGGGCTTCCCCCACCCGTACGCGGAATCTACGATCTCTCAAAAATTCAGATATAAACATTGGGAGGCGTCCCCTCGCCCCCATCGTGTGGAGAGTCTCAGTGATGCCGTATCGCCATGCGGAATCATAGGCCTTCTTCAGATCGAAAAACACCGTGGCGTAGTGCTGTCTACGAAAGAAGGTCTCGCAGACGGAATTTTCCATTCGGAGCAGAGCATCCGATGTGGAGTGGAACTTGCGGAAGCCGCACTGTCCGGAAGACAGATGGCCTCCGCTGTCCAGGAAAAAGGCTAATCTACCATTTACCAATTTCTTCATCAACTTCCACACAGAAGAGGTTAGAGAGATTGGGCGGAAACCAACCGGAGTAGAGAGATCTCTTCCCGGTTTGCGAAAGGCGAGCACAGTAGCGATTCGCCAGGAATCTCGGAGGAGAACCTCCACCCAGATCCTGTTGAACAAATCTAACAGAAAGGCCACGCCTCGCTCACACATATGTCGTAGCATGACGGACGGGACATCGTCCGTACCATGTTGGGTGTCCGAGCACGAAGCAAGAGTGGAACGCAACCCACTCACAGTAAACCTGTCGTTGAAGGGTTCTCCGCCTCTGGAGGTAAAGTCCAGTCGGCGGCATTCTGCGACATCACGATGTGCATTGAATGCTGGAGGATCAGCATCCCGGCTAGAGAATGCGGAAAAATCGGTCGCGAAGGAATCCGCTACGGACGCGGGGTCCGAGATTGCGGTAACATTCTCCTGGAGAACGGAAATTTGTCCTGCGAGAACTTGCCTCTAATCCTTTTGACTCGCTTCCACACCTCTGCTAGATGGCTCTTCTTATTAAGTGAAGACGCGTATGCCCACCAAAAAGAGCGGCGGGTGTGCTTCAAAATATACCGGAACCTAGCCTTAGCCCGATGAAATTCAGCGACAGTGGAATCGTTCGGGAGGCGGTTATAGCGCATGTAGGCATAGCGCTGCTGTTTGAGAGCCGTCTCACATTCGGCCGACCACCACCGGTGTGGTCGGCGTGAAAAACGGCTAGACGTTCTGGGAATAGTAGTCAGGCCCGCGGCGATGAGGTTACCGGAGAAGAACTTAACGGCCTCATCTAGCGACCTAAACCCCTCGACTGAGATAGAGAATTCAGTCATTTCCTGAAATGCAGGCCACCGCGCCCGCACCAAGCACCACCGAGGTGGGCTCTCAGGTGGCAGTTGCCCTGAAAATGATATTTGAATGGGAAAGTGATCACTACCATGGAAGTCATCGACCATCCCCCCAATCAAAATCAGGCTGTGCATCCGAAGAGCACAAGGATATATCAAGGCAAAAAACTCTTCGATCAAATCGGCAAGAACTTGTCTCCTGGGATTTATTGAGTAATCACCCCAGAGAGGATATCTCCCGTTCAGATCTCCAAGCAAGAGAAAGGGCCTCGGCCACCGTGCCACGACGCGGGGGAACTTCTCCTATCCAGGTGAAGCTGCACAACCACTGCCTGAAAGGAGGTATCTAAGGTGAAAGTAAGAACGGAGACATCATGCCGGGTGTAAACTGAGCAACCCCCAGCCCGGCCATCTCGAAGTGGTGGGGTCGCAAAACCCCTATACCCCGGGAGGGTGGGCAGGGGGCACGCGCCTAGCATAATCCACTGCAGAAAAATAGCTAACGAGGAATGGGACGAGACGAGCCTCCGCAGCTCCTCCCAGTTGGCCCAGAGTCCACGGCAATTCCATTGAAGGAATATGCCCTCTAGGCCTAGCTCGGATGAGACGAGGGGGCCTTCTTCGAACAGAAGACCCTTACGAAAATGGCCGTACGCTTCCCGGAGGCAGAACCCCGGGCGATGTTGGGCGGACAAAAGAGCTGAAGGCGCTTTCGCCTTCGAGGACTTATTGGGGGAGGTTGGGCTCACCCTGCGACTCTTTTCCTCTCTCCACCTCGAAACCTTAGGCGGGTGTTGCGTCTTGGGATGCGGAGGCCCGCTTTTCGAGGATCCACCGTCTCCGAGCCACTCAAACTACCACTAGGCGTGGGCGAAGGAGCCGAAGCTCCTTTGTTGCTGTCCTCCTTTCGGGGGACAGATTTAGGAACCACAGAAGATGGCCTGGCGACCAACTTCAGGAGCGTTGCCTCCTGTGAATCTAACGAGTCGGTGGAGGCGCGTGGTAGTTTCGCCTTACTGGACACGGTCACGCTGGGAAAAGGTGGGGCAGCCCTGGTTCTAGACGGGGCTGGGTGTGAACCCTTTCTGCAGCCAGGTTTACCAGGGCAGCCCCGGGGTTGAGTAGAGCCCGCAGAAGGGCTCTAAATGGGCGCAGAAACAACTGTGCTCATTAGCCTGGATGGGCTAGGAGCAGAGGGTGCCTTTCTAACCATTGAGGCGTAAGACGTCCCAGGTAGAGCCGGGCGCGCCAGGACCAAGTCTTACAGGTACAGGACCAGAGCGCGATGTTAGATTCAGCGAAGGAATGCGATGTATTTTCGTATTACTTTTAAAATGGCGACTTTTTAATAAACCCTCATTAATTTAATATTAGAACGATTATTCCTATCAACTAAATTTTAAAAACGAATGGAAAAAAATATTAGTTTCAAAATTTGGGGACAGAGTGTATGTATGTATATATATATATATATATATATATATATATATATATATATATATATATATATATATATATATATATATATATATATATATATATATATATTAGTGGCAAACGGATTGATGGACTCAAACTTCAGGCTCAGTATGAACAGGATGAGCAGGACAGAGCCGTAAATGCCACGTAACATTTATTTCAAACGTTTCAGGATTATAACTAATCCCATCATCAGTGCTAAAGAAAGAATACAAAATACAGACTTAAATCTATACATAAAAAGTTTACACATTCAATAAAATTGTAAAACATGAATATTAAATTTGAGACGAATTAATTACATTGGAAATACGGGAGAAATAAAAACAAAGAGGGAATTTATAAAAAAAATTAGGAAAAAAAGGCACTGAATATGGGATTAGTTATAATCCTGAAACGTTAGAAATAAATGTTACGGGGCATCTAAGTCTCTGTCCTGCTCATCCTGTTTATATATATATATATATATATATATATATATATATATATATATATATATATATATATATATATATATATACATATATATATATATGTATATATATATATATATATATATATATATATATATATATATATATATATATATACATATATATATATATATATATATATATATATATATATATATATATATATATATATATATATATATATATATATATTATACGAGGGGCGGTCAATAAGTTTTGCGAATCGGTAGGGCAAAACAGAGGAAGGGGGATGGCTGTTTGTGGGGGTGATAGGACAAGTTATGACAAGTCAGGGCCTGCAGCCGCACGCTCCTGCCTCGTCTATTTAAGAAGCAGTAGCTGATCTCATATCGTCAGTCACAATTTTTTCAACAATGGAGAAGGTTGAGCACCGCGGACTAATCAACTTTTGACCAAAGAAGGCAAGAAAACAAAAGAGATCCATGAACGCATGGTTGCAGTGTACATCGACACCGCCCCTTCCTATGCAACAATTGCTCGCTGAAATAGGGAGTTCCGCCATGGTCGTGAGTCCCTTGAAGATGACCCCCGTCCAGGACGCCCGTCAACGTGACCAACGAGGACAATTTGGCCCGTGTGGAGAGGATGATCCTCGAAAATCGACGGGTGAAGGTCTAAGAAATCGAGCGAGAACTTGAAATATCACATCAAAGTGTTATCAACATCATCTACGGCAATTTGGCCATGACCAAGGTCTCTGCCTGTTGGGTCCCTAGAAACCTCACGAAACCTCACGCCCCATGATCGACTTCAACGTCGTAAAAGTTCGGAGGAGCTGCTGTTCCTGTACAACTAAGACCCAGCGGGATTCGAGTCACGCATAGTGACAGGTAATGAAACGTGGGTCCATCACAGGAATCCCGAGACCAATTTCGAAAGTATGGCCTGGAAGCACAGCGGCTCTCCGACCCTTATCAAGTTCCGTACCCAACCCTCAGCCAGAAAGAACATGGCCACCATCTTCTGGGATTCTGAGGAAATGTTGATGGTGGACTATGCGCCTCGTGGAAGGACCATCACAGGCCAATATTACGCCGAGGAACTAGCTGGGATGAAGAAGTACATCCGTCAGAAGCGGCGTGGCAAGTTGACACGCGGTGTCCTGCTCCTCCACGACAATGCCCCTGTCCACAAGGCCAGAGTTGCACAAGCTGCCCTGCGCGAGTGCGGATTCGAGGAGCTCAACCATCCCCCTCCAGTCCAGATCTGGCCCCTAGCGACTACTTTTTATTCCGCCAGCTCAAGGCTGCACTGCGTGGACACCGGTTTGGGGACGATGAAGATGTCCAGCTCGCCGTCCAGGAGTGCATTGAACAGCAGTCGAGAGATTTCTGGTTGTCGGGAATTCGAAGCCTCAGGGACAAGTGGCGCAAGGGCATTGAAGTCGAGCGTAGTTATATTGAAAAATAATAAAACACTTTTCCTCATATCTCGTTTCCTTATATCCGAATTGCAAAACTTATTGACCGCCCATCGTATATACATTTGCATTTTTTACAAGTTTGTTTTTATTATTATTATCGGCTCAATTAACCGCTTTCTAACTTGGTGAGGACCACGCACATTAACACAACCTAAAAGCCCATCACACAACTAACCCTCATTTGTTCACGCCAAATTGGTCCTTCAGAGCGACGGAGTGAATGTACTGGAACATCTCGTCTAGTCAGTGTTCATTCCGGGAAAAAACAAATATCCCCTCACAAACAGCCTCCATGCACTTCTATCATCCACTTGCCCCTCATTTCCTTCCCCATTTAACCCTCATTCAGATAATCAACCCCTCCCCCTCTTTTACGCACTCCTCCACCCCTCTTTACACCCTGACACTCCCTCTCCTATATTCTCTTCACAAGTCTCTTTTCCATCCATTCTTCCTACATGTCCACCATGCAACCTCAGAACACTCCTATTCACAACCTCGATGCCCCCCCTCACTACAGCTGGTTAATGCCTCTCTGCGCAGTGTGCTTAATCTAGATCTCTCATATACAAACATTGTCACATTCCACCTCAAACCATTACATCCACGAACCCTCTGATCCCCTCTGAGTTTTTTTATTATTTAAAATCTTGTTCAAGGATAACAGCACGAATTTTATTGTCACCCCCCCCCATCCATTCCTAACCCCAAATACTTTTCTGCAGTCACTTTTACCCCTCCTTTACACTCACATCCTCTCAAAAGCTTCGATCAACATTTCCATATCCCTCTCACCCTCACCCATTACATTTTAAGCTAACGAGTTTAACTCTTATTTTTAAGAAGAGAAAAAGAGAACTTCCGAACAATTATTATCGACCCCTAAGTTTAACATCCATCGTAGGTAAATTAAAGGAATCCGTCATTCGCGATAGGGTGATCGATCATTTGGAAGCCTATAATCTCATAAATGATAGTTAACACGGCTTTAGACAGAAACGTTCATGTTTAACTAATCTTTTGGAATTTTATGACATCATGATTAAAAGCTATGACGAGAGTAGATCTTTGGACATAGTTTACTTAGACTTTGCTAAGGCATTCGACACTGTTCCTCTTCGGCGATTAATACGTAAACCTTTTTCTCATGGAATTAGGGGAACCTCCTACAATGGATAAAGTCGTGGCTAAGTAATCGTACGCAGAGAGTAGTTTTGAACGGTAAAATTTCGGAGTGGAAAACTGTAACTAGTGGCATGCCCCAGTTACAATAAACGATATGGACACCGTCCTACTTGCTAAATTATCCAAATTTGTGGACCGACACAAAAATTGGGGGTAAAACTTTAAATGAAAACAATTGTAAATTAATTCAGCGGGATCTAGATAAAATCTTCGAATGATCTAATAAGTGGAACATGAAATTCAATTTAGATAAGTTAAGATTTTGGCAGGTAGGTCGAAATAACCGAAGCTTTAACTATGAAATGGGTGCTAAAAATCTTATCTCCGTGGACGAAGAAAAATATTTAGGGGTGTGGGTTTCAAATGATTTTAAATTTAACGAACAGTGTGACGAAACGTGTAGGAAGGCGAACCGAATGCTTGGATTTATTGCGAGAAGTTTTCACTACAAACACAAAGATATAATCATATCTCTATATAAAAGTTTAGTAAGACCACACCTGAAATACGCGAGACAATTCTGGTCACTTTATACAGATATCAACATCAATAAAATGGAAAGAACTCAACGACGGGCAACTAAACTAATTCCCTCGATTAGAAATAAGTCATATATCAAAAGATTAAATATATTAAAACTATCAACTCTCGAAACTAGGCGATTGTGAGGAGAGCTTATTGAAGTATTCCAAATTATAAATAAATTTGCAAACGTAAATTATGAAAAAAAGTTAAGTACGACCATGGCATCACAAGTAACAACGGTTTTAAACTGAAAGGACGGAGGAGGTTTCAAACGAACGTAGCTAAAAGAGATTTCACCTATAAAATCATCGATAAATGGAACGCCCTCCCCGCGGAGGTAGTAAATGCTAGTTTATGTGAATAGTTTTAAAAACAAAATTGAGTTATTTTACGAATAATGATATTGTTTAAATACAGAGCCCTGTTTTGGATTGAATATCACATGAGTAAGCATCGAAACGACAATGTCCAAAGGGGGACTACTAGCATATTAGTATAGAAAGGGACTGGCCTTTGAGTGGACTAAGTAGTCTTTGCTAGCACCCTGTAACTATGTAACTATATACCAACATAGAACCAATCTCACCATTCTTCTCCATTCTCCTCTTGTTTTTTTTTAATTCCCATACGTATTTTTAGTCGCGTGCGAGTCTATATCTCACTCTGTCGGTCGGTCAGTCGGTCCCCGTTTGGCCTTTTATTTGTTTTGGTAATAACATTGTAACTATTCTGCTGATCCTAACGATATTTAAAACTGTTATGTAGTTTTACATTATCATTCAAATGATATAATTGCCAAAGCCCTCTTGAGGTTAGCCAGGGAATTATTTGGCAATAACAACATAACTATTCGGCCTATTCTAACGAAAATTGAAACCCTTATGTTTTTTACATTCTTTTCGAATGATATAATTGCCAAGGTCCATCCAAGGTTAGCCCGGGAATTATTGAAAGTTTTGATGGTCGTAAGGTCATAAATCAGAATAAGTGAGAGCACGCGACTTTGCTCAGTAGACCTCGTTCTTAGTATTTCAACTATAACGATATTAAATAGGTATGATGACATCACACACCCTTGTCTTACACCCCCTCCACCTCTTCTAAAGTATAGGAAACTAATCACACTGGTCATTTTATATCCGAATCCACACGCTACTTTTTTACATAAATACTTTCCACCATCTAACAATTTACCTGCCACCTGATCTTCATACCCATATCCACCATAAGTCTATCCTATTTATCCTAAATCAATCCACCAGTTATCCTTCTTAGATGCCCAGTCCAAATTATTCCATACAACCTGGCTGCAACACTCATTTATTCTCTTATAGTTCTTGCCTTTACTTTTCTCTCCTTTCTACTACTTATAGAGTAGTACTACAATAGTATTACCCCACTCCGTATGAACTATTCCATTTTCAAAGCCCTTAAAACTCAACACCCGAGACCCATTTCATAACACAATCATCATTTTTAAGAATAAGAAAATAACCTCCTATATTATCCACTATAGCAGCATTGCCATTTTTCACACTTTAAACAGCGTCAACAACCTCTCGGGTACCTTCAACAACCATTCGGGTACCCAGCGGCTTTATAATCTAATTCAGCACCCGATTTTAACTCTCAAACTCAATCATATTAACATTTGATTTTTATGTGTACACACATTTTTACACATAAGTACCTTCTTATTTATCATCCGCGATATTCATACAGCTCTTCTTCCCATTTTATCTCTTTCCAATATAACTTTCGGTTCCAATCCCAATCATCATTCATCTTCCCTCCAAATTCTTCATCTGCTGCTCTCTTGCTATAACTCATCATTCGTTTCATTGGGAAATAGGCATTCATGCCTATTTACCTGAAAAGTTCATCAGCACTGCAATATGAAGCGTTTGCAAGTATGTACATACATATCATTATTGCAGAATCCAACATTACATACGGTCCTTGCACTACCCGCTTTCCGTTCTTTAAACTTCTTCTGCACTTGTTATTTTTCCATGATTATACTTCCTCTCTACTGCTCACAGGCATTTTGAAATACTCTTCTCTCTCTCGCTGATTCAACATCCTTTCGCTTCTGGTTCTCCTTTCTTTAACACCTTCCTTATGTCTTCTCATCCATAAGTCAACGAATTTAATTTACGCATACCATTATGTAAGCAGATATGCCCATAATTATGTCTCTCATTGTTAACGTCAAACTCAACCTTATATGCTATGTCTCAAAAGAAACGATAATAAATATTAACCTTTAATTAAAATCTTTTCGTTCCTAAAGTATTTTAGTAATGCCTTTTATAATGTTTTTTATTACTACACATGCAAACACATTATTACTATAATCTTATTTTTTAAACATGTTTTTGTGTATATGGTAGTTTATTTAATATTTGAATGTGGTGAAAGGTATGTATACTATATGTGTATATACTGAGATAAACATTTTACAGTGACGCAGGATATGAACCATCATATCAATTCTGACTTACAAATGTTACAAATTTGACTTACAGACGTAAGTGAGCTTTGGTTAAAGGCGTTACTCTGACAGAGGTGAACAATGTTAGCAAAGATTAAATAATTCATTTGTATTAATGGGGTTGCAGAAAGTTACCGTCATGTTCTGTGAGTCTTGGATTCCATGGGGACCCAACTAAATTCTTGACTTTGGGAAAAAGCTGGCGCTAATTGAAAGCGCCGTTCCAACTTTCAGAGGGTGTAAATTGGAGCTCGTGTTTAGAAAGGATCACCACTATGGAATTCGAAAGTTTTGTTTATTGACCTTTGCTTCGAACTTAAGGTGAACGCGATGTAACATTAATTAAAAGTTTGGACTATTAGTTAAGCAAGAAGGGGCGGATGAAGGGGAACTTGACTTATACAGGAGAGTGAAAATTGGGACGTTATAGGGCTCCTGAAAGATGATGAGCATGAAGTGTGTAAGAGCATCTACTTCACCTTCGATAAATGAGTAGAAAGGCGCTAGGAACTTTGCAAGCTTATACTGATGGAATCCGCCATTACCTCAACGAAATTCGAGTCACTTTCTCCTAAGAATTTGTAAACAAAAAATTAATCCTTCTCGTGGATTCAACGCGTGAGTTTAGTGATTAGGAATAAATACGAACAGCTCCACAGCTACGATCAAGTTCCATTCTCACGGCTGTTAGTCGAATTTGTAATTCAAAATTGATACAGAAGGATTATAGATATCGGTGCCCTGTTCAGAGAGGTTTAGTTACCAAGGGTGATTTTTTACCGAGTTTTGCTACCACTCCTGCTTAGCTAGAGAGGATTCTTGGTTCGGCTTGGTGGCTACCGGTCCGATTATTTGGGAGTAACCTTTGCGCAAGGCATTGACTCCAGGTAGTAGAGTTCTCTTCTTTCTTAATTGAAGGCTGGGAAACAGGGATTCTTTATGGTAAACAGACCTTCGGCGCTGGATTCAGAATTCTTTATTCGGCGGGATTTGAAAAGACTTCAGATTTCTCTCTTCATTCTGAGGTACTTTTCAATATCCCATTTATGTCAATGGGCCGCAGTCAGAGCAGCAAACAACAGATACATATGCAAATAACATTAAATTTGTACATTTTACTTACATTAATTCATCTCATAATGTTTTACAGTATTATAGAATCTTACAATTGTTAGTTAATTGTACACAAATATTTGATAAGGTTGTTTTCCTCAGTATTTCTTTAATAAAATGGGTTCATAATTAAAGCGTTTGATAGATCCAATAGGGGATTTTGATATTTGGCTTATCGTATATGTTTTTTTAGCTAAAAATATATTAATTTTAGTGGAAATAAAACAAAGACATAATATTAATTGTTTTTCTATATGGTCAAATCAAAATGGCTAGGCAAGGAAATTATTATACATAAAATCTAATGAGGAAGAAGAACGAACTAACTCAGCTTAATCCACAAGAGGCCGACAATGTTCCTCAGCTTGCCAACGGGGACAACTGGCTCTAATTGGACGAAAACGGTCGATCCAAAACAAATGAATCGGAATCGAAACCTAATTCAGTCTACTAGTTTAATCTAATCTGATCTACTAGTTTAAATAGTTAAAAACAATTATTGCAAACAAAGAACGAATAATGTTATTCAGTAATACCACAAATAAAATATATAAATAATTCCTGATGAAAATGGACTTGTAGACAAATTGTTTTCAACCCAGGAAAGAATGCCATCATAAGTGCCAACATTTATTTTAGGGTGCCTCAAACTCCAATAGGATCGATTAAACAACTAAATCCCGTAAATAGTTTCTCATTTCTAGGATATAGTATTTAGTGTACCACCAGTTCAGACAAGGAGGGGGGGTTAAACACACCTCACCGAAACACAATGTTCAAAAAACGTGCACCGAAGGAACCTCTCAGATCCGTGTCATTGAACCAGGGATAGCAAAATCGACCGTCACTCGCAGTTTACTGGCACTTTAGAGCTAAAGTGCCATTTCGCGTTTTAATAGTTAATGGAAGAACAAAATTAATAAGGAAATCGTCTTCGAAAAGCTTTCATAAATTTGAACTAAGCACCCAATTAGGAAAGGGGGATGATCCGGGAGGCCAGGGACGCGGTGTCCAACAAGGGTGGGTTGTGAGGTGGATGGCGAAATGACCATGGGAAGTGCCATCGGTTGAAAAAGAGACATTAAGGCGAGTATTTAATCCAATGCGTCCAACAAACGTGTTTCGTGCGAGTCGAAACGATGGGCTGGGATGGCCAGGTTCCAAATACGGGTTTTATAAACTTATTCGTTCATTTACAAAAGTTATCGAAATGACATTTCTTGAAGAGGTCTTTGCTAATTAACGCAAAGGAGCTCAAACTTCACTTTCTTTTCCCTTGTCGGGTACAAAGCAATACTCTTTCCCTCCTCATGATGCAGCAAATATCAAGTTTGTTGTAGTACAAAGAAATATTTTTTCTGTTGGTTGAACTGTATTGTACTTGACATATTTTAAGATCTAAATCAAAATAATATTTCGGTATTTTTGTTCTATAAATGCACTTTTCTTTCATGTATCTGTCCTATCCTTAATTTCCACCAGCCGATAACACCTGATCGTAAGAACAAAATACTAACGATTGCTATAGCGATGGTTTGTCCTCCTTTATCATCGGGTACCGCCAAATAAGTAACGGTTTTCACCAGACTAGTCTAAGAAGGTTTTTACAAGACCAGTCTAACAGACCCCAAATAAATTAGCCCCATGTACGCTGACCACACAAATAAAGGTTAAAATAGCCAATTGCAGCACTTCTTTTTTTAGGAGTCAGTCTATTAGATACAGGAGCTTGACGGGAATGAGAAGGGTCTGCCATGCATGCTCGATGCAGTATGAAGGAAGCTAACCGTTGCTATAGCAACCGCAAGTACTTTTATTTTTAGAAGCAAAAGTTTTAGGGCAGTGAAAATTAAGGGTAGGGATAGAGAAATGAAAAAAATTAATCGATTTATCGAACAAAAAAGGCGAAAAATTATTTTTAATTTGAACTTAGAATAGGAAAATATGGCGAGTTCGTGGAACCCAAACCAGGCAAATTCAAAAACCCTAGTTAAATCCGAATTTGTTGTCTCGTCTAAAAAACTCCTAAAAGTTGAATGCCTCTTTCTGTAATAGATGGAAATAAATATTACTTACGATGATCCTTTAATATAAACTTGAATAATACTAAAAATAATAATGTTAGGAATGGACTATAAACGACATTAGATAATACTTATTTTTTAATAAAACCTGAGAAAACCAACGAGAATGAAGCACGGGTTCCTCGAACATCTACCACTTAACCAAAAGGTGTCCCTAATCGGAACTCCATCAGACGACTAACTAAACTCAATGTGGCTTAACTTTGCCCTTGATGAGAAGTGTTCTCCTTGGGTTGGATCGTAGATTCAAGAGATATTCGAATGGGAAGCGGTGATGTTGGGGGATGTGAAAAGGCGAAGAAAATACCATGAATAAGACAAAGTATACGAATAATAATAAGGGAAATTTGTTATGAGCTCTTAATTTTATTGCATTTTGTAAGATTTAATCTTCAGTTTACGAAATATTTAATTAAAATTTAATTTTAATGTTCAAAATGACTCTTGATAGAAAAAAAAAGTTGCCTTTGAATATCTTTAGTTATTCACATTATTTATTTTGTACTGTTTCGTTATTATACAAATAACATTGTCAAAGAGAAAATAATATAAACCTTACTTCAACTTGGTTTAGTTGGTGGGTTTATCATATGTATGGCCTTGTGAGAAAAACGCCATTACTTTCTTGACTCGAGGCGTGAAAAATTCTACAGTAAAATAATAAATGGCACTGTAATACTTCGGTAAAAGTGCATTCAATCACAACCTACTTTGATTGATAAATTTATTATTTACCTATTTATTTTAAACCTTGCGCCTTCAAAAAAGTCATTACTTTCTGGACTGCCTGATACATTAGGAAATAGTTGGGGGTCTGTATTCTCCCTTTGAGTTACTTCGAGACTAAATTTTACATTTGATAATTAATTTCCGGGAAGTCTTTCACTAGGTCACTTTTACTTTCGTGTCTTTTGTATAATTTCTCTATTATTTTTTATATCTTTATCATTTGTTAAGGAAGTTTTTCTTTATTCGTTTTGTGTCGAAAAGCGCCTAGGGAGACCATGCCCTATATGCTCTATGTATCAGTGTGTATATGAGTGTTTTGTATTTTGCTGGTGATAACGAATCATAGTTTAAGTGTTGGTTTGTTGGTTTTATGTAAAAAGCCTGTGTTTATTTTCCCGTTTCCTTCGTGCGTTAGTTTAATATCAGGAATGTTATGTCAGTCATTTGAGAGTTGTTCGCATGGGAATTTTAGTCCGCTTTCTGCTTCTTCAAGGCGTCTGATAAAGATGGATTCGGGTTATCGAATATTGTTGACGTGTATTTGCCGGTTACGGGCCTCATAAATTGACCGAGTTTTCAAGAATTCGATCCTTTATTTAATTCGTTCAATTGGAACTCTTTTTGTTTAAATTAAAGCAAAAATCAACGTGGTCATCGCCCGAAGAATGGTTGTGAAGGTAAAGTGAAAATGTGTAGGAGATTATATAGACTTGGTTCTTCTGTAAAAATTAGGGCGGGGAGAGCACGAAAGCCTGCAGATATGGGTTGCAGTATGGTTGCAAATTCTACCCCTTTGTAAACAAAACCTCAGTAGTTGTGTGTGTGTGTGTGTACGCCACTTCAGCCATAACTCAACACTCCCGCGTTATCAAACTACAAAGCGGATATTTTGAAACCAAGAATTTGTTAAGGAAAGCTTGATTGCATCCTTTCACGTTAACTTCAAAGGAGAAATGACTAAGGGCTAAGGTAACAAAACCTTAAATAGAATTTCGCTTAAAAGTGGCCCTGTCTATACAATCTGAATTAAATACGAAATTCCACTTTCGTGTCCGTTTTAGCGAACACTCATCTCTTCAAAGCTCGATGCTTTTAGGATGTCAACAGACATGCAATAAATACAGGTAAATACGTGCATATACATATTTTTTTATAAGCGAGAAGTTAATGAGATTTGGACAAAACGGTTATACAACCAGCCTGAATATTCTGCTAAGAAGTGGATAGAAGTTCGAATTCTCAACGATGGATATTTGTAACTGTATTAAACGGCTAAGTTGCCGCACATAAGCAACTGGCAGCCAGGATTACCGGGCAACAAAGAAACCATAGCCACGAAAAACTCACGTTGCCTTATGTCTCGCGTTTGAAAAGGAGCACGTTTAGCGATATAAAAACATTTTAGAAGCAAGATTCATAGCGCGGCAAAAAAACCCCAAGACTATTTAGCTATAATTGCAGATATACAAGGGGCAGTCAATAAGTTTTGCAATTCGGATATAAGGAAACGAGATATGAGGAAAAGTGTTTTATTACTTTTCAATATAACTACCATCGACTTCAATGCACTTGCGCCACTTGTCCCTGAGGCTTCGATTTCCCGACAACCAGAAATCTTTCGACTGCTGTTCAATCCACTCCTGGACGGCGAGCTAGAACATCTTCATCGTCCCCAAACCGGCGTCCACGCAGTGCAGCCTTGAGCTGGTGGAATAAAAAGTAGTCGCTAGGAGCCAGATCTGGACTGTAGGGGGGATGGTTGAGCTCCTCGAATCCGCACTCGCGCATGGGAGCTTGTGCAACTCTGGCCTTGTGGAATTTGACGACGTTGAAGTCGATCATGGGGCGTGACGTTTCTAGGGACCCAACGGGCAGAGACCTTGGTCATGGCCAAATTGTCGCGGATGATGCTGATAACACTTCCATGTGATATTCCAAGTTCTCGCTCGATTTTCGAGGACCATCCTCTCCACACGGGCCACATTGTCATCGTTGGTCACGTCTGACGGGCGTCCTGGATGGGGGTCATCTTCAAGAGACTCACGACCATGGCGGAACTCCCTATTCCAGCAAGCAATGGTTGCATAGAAAGGGGCGGTGTCGGTGTACACTGCAACCATGCCTTCATGGATCTCTTTTGCATTCTTGCCTTCCTTGCTTAAAAGTTTGATCACTCGCGGTGCTCAACCTTCTCCATTGTTGAAAGATTTGGGACGGACGATCTGCGATCAGCTAATGCTTCTTAAATAGACGAGGCAGGAGCGTGCAGCTGCAGGTCCTGACTTGTCCTAACTTGTCCTAACACCCCCACAAACATCCATCCCCTTCCTCTGTTTTGCCCTACCGATTCACAAAACTTATTGACCGTACCTCGTATTTGGTGGAAAACAGGCGAAAACCATCTTCTGACAAGCACTATAGCAACCGTTGAGCACGATGGAGGAAGTATACCGTTATGGGGTTACTTTGCTGCTAATAGTACAGGAAACCATGCTAAAACCAGTAGAAGAACGAGGAAAACAAATTGTTTGGCTATTTTGAAAAACAACTTCCCTACCTACATTTTCAGAAAAATGAAGTTGGGTAGACAATTTTACATCAAACAGGAGAACGATTCAAAACATACGTCCACTGTCGTGAGAAAATGGTTTGATGATTCCAAAATTAAAGATTTGAAATTGCCATCACAAAAACCAGACCTAAACCCCTTAGAAATTAAGTTTGAAACATGTAATTTCTAACGAAGTTAACGAGACAAAATATTAATTATTATTTTTCTTGTCTATGTAAACCATTATTCTGTGTTCAATCTTGCAATATTGCTGAAAAAATATTTGGGAGGGGCCGGAACATTTTAGATAGGATAATTAATTACCCTTGGAATGAGTGTGCAGCATTTAGTACATCACCGAAATTAAATAGCTTATGCCAGTTACGTGTATTTGAAGTTCATCTCTAAACTGTACATACTCCCCAAAGTTCATCTCTAAACTGTACATACTCCCCAAAGTTCATCTCCAAACTGTACATACTCCCCAAAGTTCATCTCTAAACTGTACATACTCTCCAAAGTTCATCTCTAAACTGTACATACTCCCCAAAGTTCATCTCTAAACTGTACATAACTTCCAAAGTTCATCTCTAAACTGTAAATAATCCCCAAAGTTCATCTCTAAACTGTACATACTCCCAAAAGTTCATCTCCAAACTGTACCTACTCCCCAAAGTGCATCTCTAAACTGTACATACTCCCCAAAGTGCATCTCTAAACTGTACATACTCCCCAAAGTTCATCTCTAAACTGTACATACTCCTCAAAGTTCATCTCTAAACTGTACATACTTCCCAAAGTTCATCTCTAAACTGTACATACTCCCCAAAGTTCATCTCTAAACTGTACATACTCTCCAAAGTTCATCTCTAAACTGTACATACTTCCCAAAAGTTCATCTCTAAACTGTACATACTCTCCAAAGTTCATCTCTAAACTGTACATACTCTCCAAAGTTCATCTCTAAACTGTACATACTCCCCAAAGTTTATCTCTAAACTGTACATGATCCCCAAAGTTCATCTCTAAACTGTACATACTCCCCAATCACAATTTTCATGGACTTTTCCCTTCTTTATGCCTCTGCTTTTGGATCAAATCAACATCTAACCACATTTAGTAGAACCATTAATGCCTCATCGCACCATAGCAATTCAATTTTGAGGAATCACTCCATACCCATCTTTACCAGAAGCATTTCTATCTCGCAGAGGGTATAAATATGTTTAAATAAATGAAATCAATTATATGGTGAACCATTTGTCCCCGTTTCGGTGGTTAGAAAAAACGAAACAAAATTCCTTGAAAAAAAATAAGAATTGCCAAGCATTCAATTTAGAGCTAAAGACGCAACTCTCCTAATGAAGGACAAAGAGGAGCTAGACTAGCCTACCTTAGCCTAGTTAAGCTAATAACTAGGATTAAGTTGTGTATGCTAGCCAAGTCAAATTAATAACTAGGACTAGGCTAGCTTAGTTAAGTTAATAACTAGGAATAAGCTACCCTAGTTAAACTAATATCTATAACTAGGCTAGCCAATCTCAGACAATAACTAGGACAAGGCTAACCTAGTTAAGATAATAACTAGGACTAAATAAGGAATAAATAAGCGAATTTCGAGAGGTTAGACCTCCTTAAAAGGAGTCGTGATCTTAGAGTGAAGTGCACTGAGGGTGTAGGGATGCTCAGTAGTGGCCAGTCATCTTCACACTACATCGAATTGGCCTGGGGGACGCTCCTCATCCACGCCAACCGAGTGACTGTAGAACTGTAATATCGGTCTGCAGGATACAGTCACCTGCTTGGTGTGGATGCAGAGCGTCCCCCAGGCGTGCCTGAAGCAGTGTCGTGATAGCCTAACTAGATTAAGCGACATCAAGCGTGATGAATCACCGGATGGACTGTGGATTCGGGCTAACTTCGCGGGTTTGAACCATAAGAGTTTAAGCTAAGCTCACTAACATTGACATTTCGACTCCGTTCCCTTCGTGCCTCAATACCTGCGGGAAGTTCTTGGCTCTATATCTTCCCCACATTTTCACCCCCCATCCTTATTCACCGCTTTCTGTACACATCCCTCCTTACAGACTATCTGCTGGAGATGCTCTCGTTGGTTTTCGCATTAAATTTTATTTTTGAAAATATTTTTCGGAGGAGGTTAACGAGAGCCTCTCCGCTAAAGTTAAAAACAAATTCCTGATTAAAGTAGTGAAGTTAGGGCGTGTGAAATGGGCGGAGAAATAAATAGTCAGAGTAGCGAAAAGAGGACACTACTTGGAGCGGAGAGGAGTTCCTGTGAGGGTCAGAAGCCACGACAAATTTCGGCGCGTGATCTTGGTGAGGATGCAACTTTCATTTATAGTGTCTGGGTTCTATAAACGGATAATGAATGCAACATAAAAATCAGTATGGCAATTATTGGTGAGTGTTGGAACCACGGCTCGCCGGTCCTCTTATAGATGTGAGGGAAAGGGGGCCGGTAGTACTGTATTTTGCCCTCTGCCAGGGAGGATTTAAAACCAAGCGTTTGTTTCAAGGAGAACCACTCGTTCCATGGCAGGGGAGTGTGGACTGAGAACTATTTCGCCGTGCGCTCTGTCGACGGAAGAGTGATATGTTCTGTATGTGAGCGAAATGAAAAGGAGAAAGATAGTGTTGCAATTGCTTATGTGCGTGATGATGTATGTGAAAGAAAGTGCTACGCGTACATGTGCGAGAGTTGGCGCCCCACCGTGTTTTCTACTTCCGACGAAGCACTTTGGGGCCGCTCTCGCTCTGAATCGAACCAGGTTCACAATCATAAAAATCCAACGCTTTATCCACTTGCCTTCGAGACCTCCTCCCTTGTACGTCTTCTCCAATGATATTAAGAACGGAGACAAAAAAAAAACAAGAACGCGAAACGAAACTTATCAATCATGCGAGACAAATGGAAAGACGTGGTTGAAGGAAATTCGTTTTTTGTTTCCTTTTTGCATCATTTGGGTCGAAGAAGAAGGAACCCCACCCCCCAACAAAAAAAGAGGAAACAAAAAAGTGAAAAGAAGGCAGGGTCTGGGCTCAGCCACGCGTGTTATCAATCATCACTCCCAAACTGACGACTCGTTAAAAGCTTGTTTTGCTCATTCTCCCGAGAAAATTGAGCAGAATGTATGAAAGATTCTTTCCACACACAGAACACTTAGAAGAGTTCAGGTCACTTCGCATACAGAATAACCGTGTGATGGTTCCTTCGTTTTCGCCTGAACAGGGGTATCTGTTATGGTTGTTAGAACTGTTCTCACACGCCCTAAAGAGCAGGATGGTGGTGGGTTTGGCAGGAAGTCTTCCAGAAGAGTCCTCCGCCCTCTTTTACCCCCGGTATGCATTATTATACGACGCTTAGCACACTTTTACTACGGATCCGCACTCTTTTATCTCCGGTCTGCATTATTATACGACGTTAGCACTCTTTTACTCCGGATCCGCACTCTTTTACCCCGGTATGCATTATTATACGACGCTTAGCACTCTTTTACTACGGATCCGCACTCTTTTATCCCCAGTATGCATTATTTTACCACTCTTAGCACTCTTTTAATACGGATCCGTACTCTTTTACCCCCGGTATGCACTACTATAATACCATATTGTATTTAATAGTTGATAGCTACAGTCGTAGCTTTCAGTCATTCGGTAAGTATGTGCGATAGGAACCGACGGGAGCTGGTTGGCATTGTACAGAAGAACGGATTTTAAAGAATTCAAACCAGAATCTAAGGAAATCGTCCATTCTTCTGGTGTGTATGGGAAGCTCTTGCAGAGTATGTTACCAGAGCATGATCATTATCACAGTAACAAAGTTGCCCATCCATTTTGTAGAGTGTAGCAGTTCCTTGTGTCCTGGAAGGTAAGTAATGATCCGCACACCACACTGCAGTAAATTCCGTTGTTTAAGGAGCGATTCAAGAAGTTCAGCTTTTTCTTTCGGTATATCAAGGTCCTTAATTAGGCCATGTAGCTCTTTACGACTGAGCAGTTGTGGCTCTGTGCTTTTGGAGTCATTAACGTATTTACCAGCAGCTTCCTGGTTCGGATTCATCACTTTATTCATTGTGATCTTGTGTAACCAGTCTACTAACAACTAGATGCTCTTCACTGCGTAACACTGGTCGAATTGGGGATGCTAGGTTGGGATACTTAATTCGACCTCGCATCTTTACTGAATATCCCTTGACGTTCCATACGCAGAAGTAACAGTCATCGCTGTGGTCCTTTGGTTCTCGCTAAACCATTGCTACGAGAAATGGCAAGCCTTAAACCTGTTTGCCCTGTGCTCATTCATTCAAGCTAGATGATAAGCTACATGTGCGGCCCACTGCTTGTCTTAATATCCAGTAGGTTTTTTGAAGTAGCTCCTGTAGTTGATTCGAAGTTTTTAGTGGTCGTTAAGAAGGCTTAACTTGAGTGAGAGAATTACAGTCATTAAAACCTACCCGCAAAAAGAAAGAGCACCGTAATCATTTATTATGCTGTATTAAGCGATAATTTGATATATGTGAAACAACTCATCAAAATAAACGAGTCAGAAAATTGAGAATGAGAAAGACTATGAAGGACTTAAAAATAAATTGGTTAAGTTCTCAAAAGCTATAAGCAATAGAGAAAAACTAATATCATATTTGCATTCAGCTCGTTGATTTGCCATAGGTTCACAGCAATACACTCAAGAACCATGAAACCTTTTGAACTTTAGTGACAAAAGTAATTCGAAGTGCTCCCAATTCCGTTGCGGTGTATTAAAATAAATCTTGTAAGAAGGCAATTTTTTTTTTCGCTATTGCTCACCTCGAAGATTACCGTATTAACGTCCAGCAATTGATGTCGCGAAGGGGGGCAATTCGTGAGAATTAACAAGAAGTTTTGAATATCTTGACATACAAACCTGAGTTCGTACTGTGTTTGTCGTATATTGGCTAGTTCCTCTAGGACGAGCCTTGCCACGTCCAGTCACGGTCCTTTATGTCTTGCGAAGCCATCCGGGTGGCCCTCTTTCCTCGTTGCCCATGACTTCTAAAGCTCGTTTTGGCTTTCAATGCGTTGTCACTCAATGTTAGATTAGCTGAGAGTGTGGCCCATTCTCGACCATCCACAAGGTTCGCACCCCAACTGTAAGGTAGCACGATAAAATAGATTCATAGTCCGGTGAAGAGGTGGCCGTATTCTAGATTATCTAGGCATTTCGGCGTCTTCCTCGATGTCTTCCGAACTGGGCGTTTCTGGGACGTGAGCCTAGCTAGATGTATCAAGTCGTGGGTCCTCCGGATCCCCCACCGCTGTGGCGATACGTGATAGCACTCAGCGTGCCGAGGTGGGAGCAGCATCCCTAGGTAAGATCTCCTGGGCACTTGTGTTGCCGAGCGTGTGTCTTTTCATCAGATTTATGATCGGTGGATCGCCCCCTTCCCAGAGTTCCTCGATAGTTTGCAAACTTCGTTGGCCTGCCTCCCCCTTCTCTACGTTTGCCTTTAGGCATATATGGGCAGCGCTCGGATGACCCTCACGGGTTCCTACACTTGGGAATGAACGAGTGGAGAAATCCCTGCCAATTCACAGGATATTTTCGAGCGCACTAAACGGAACATATGAACGTGAAACACGGTCATAGGGGAGAGCAAGAGCGCTAAAGTTTGACTTGTGTCCTACTCTGTCAAAAACTTGGACCCTTAATTTATTAATATTACATATTAATTTTAAAAAGAGTTTTATTACTAAATTTAACTCTATATTAGAAGAAAATGACGATAATTTTTGACACCGTTTCTTCTTTGGATTTTTCTAATTTCCTAGCACATAAAATAGATACCTACCGTTGTACGTGTTTAACCCGCGGGAATACTTCAAACTACACAATCTTCGACTTGAATCTAATTTTTATGTCAATCCAGTTGATTTCATTTTCAATTTTCCAGTATTTTACACACAAATGCCTAAAAGCGTTTCATATCTCTTGGCCTTGAATTTAAATTACCTCGTTTCAAACTTGACTCTATCAAATATTTCTTAGAATTTGAACATCTAGCCAAAACTTAATCCTATGACATAGTGACTTTTTTTCCTCCCATTCTGATATCAAAGTAAATGCTTACATTTATCTTCGTCAATTTAATTCATTTACTATTTTCAATCTTGTTTTTTCTTTTGACAATTTCAAAATTTTGAAAAGTGTACAGCTCCCTCCCACACTACTTTCTCTCTTCAACACTTGTCTATTTTTATCTATCTATCTACATACCCTTTTGTCCCCTACACACACCTACTCACAACAATTCGCAATCTGATCAGAGGAAAATAATTATCAGGTACGTATGAAAGTATAGTGTAGTGGTTTTTTAAATATATTTGGGAAGAAAATTATTTAAAAAATTAACATCTTTATAACGATTGTGCAGATTTTCAGCACTTCTGTGGGATACCTTTGTGCGACGAAAAGTTAGAGGCATTTCATGATGATTGTGTGGCACCAACTGTAATGGCGTCTTCAGGACCTGGAGAGCTGTTTTTTTACCACCATGTTGTCACAAGTGTTAGAGCTGAAATGGCCAATACTCCATAAAGAGTTTGTTGCAAGTTCGAATACATACATACAAGTTAATTGCAATTACCTTTGTGCATTTGTTTGCATACCCTACATAGTTATAGATATTATAACTACACATTAATAAGTAAGGGTAATTTTTTGAATAGTTTTTTGCCACCCCTTTTAAACTTTTTCCAGACTTATATCAGAGTGGGGACCTACAGCTTAACGTGGAATCAGAAACACAATTTACAATTAATTATTCACGCGATATGCAATATTTTCAAACTTAACTATTGACCGAAACTATAAAACTAGGCCTATATGAAGCTAGTTGGTTGGGGAACGCAAACCATTAAAATTTCAAAGGTGTTCCAAAATTGGAATTCGCGTTTAAGGTGAGATTTGGGCGAAATGTTCACTAATTCATTTTCATTATTTTGTCGAATTCTGAAATGAAACACGCGGGCCACATGAAAAGCACGTGCGGGCCGCAGTTTGCCCACCTCTGTTTTAGAGCCATCTATCAAGAAATTGCATCCCACAACAACGAAAAATGAAGTTATATTCCAGCAGAAAAATAACCTATGCCATACATCTAACCACACGAATAATTGGTTTGGAGAAACGAGGATCACCACTATCGAATGACCACCATAGAGCCCAGACCTAAATCCAATAGAAGAATAACAGCGCTTGGAAAAGTAGTAAGAAGTACCAGGAGTCATTTTTCCTCTCACTTATACTCTCTCTCTCTCTCTCTCTCTCTCTCTCTCTCTCTCTCTCTCTCTCTCTCTCTCTCTCTCTCTCTCTCTCTACCCGATTCTCTCTCATTCCACTCCTCCATCCACCATCCTCTCTCTCTCTCTCTCTCACCGCCTCTCTTACTTGGTCTCTCTTTGTCTCTCCCCCTCTCTCTCTCTTTTTCCCCGTCTTATAGTCTCCTTCCTCCTCCTCCATCTCCCCACTTTCCTTCTCTCTTTATAAGACCAAACAAGGAGCAAACAGAGATTAAGAAAGAAGGAAAAGAGAGAGAAAACAGAATAAAGTAATATAAACTCTTTTACCCGTTACAGAAATGTCAATAATTTCTGGTCAATATTGATGCTCACCTCTTAATTAATATTATTATTACAATCACTGTCATTATTATGATTACCATCATCATTATCATCACTGCCACTATTATTATTATTATTGACAAGAATCAAGGCTGGTATCTCCGTCATAAATATTTAGACAAAAAAGAATAAATAAGAGAGTAGTGACGTAAAAGGAGGAGAAAATGCGTGAAAGGTACATAGCTAGACTAGACCAAAGAGGAGACTACCTGGGGTGCAAGAGGACGGAAGGACGCACAACTTTTGCGAACTTACTCTTTCGGAGGGCGAGAAATTCTGATGCTAAACAAAGTAAAATTGAGTTCACTTACGTCTCAACTTATGACGAGTTTACACCTTTAAAAACAACAATACATTTTCTATTATTGTTTACCCAAATTAGCAAGAGTCTCATACTTTGTTATTAGTTGTGTCATTTCCCCTTTTCTCATTCTTATTTTCGCTTATCCCGATAACACCTGTTTGATGATGAGCGTTAAATGGTTGTTTGCTCAGCTGACTCTATTCCTCTAGAAAGGGTGGTAATCCCGTTATTGTTTACACTCTCGCTTTTGTCTTTGTTTTCCTCGAAGTGTGTTTACCTTGCTTCCATACAATACATTCCTACGCCCATCTCATCCCAATTTATTCCCATAGTGTGCTGGTCTTACGACGTCGTTCGTCTCATAGTATTTGTTTTCCATTCGGGGTCTTTGTCGTCGGTCTCAATTTCTGTCCCAATTCATCTCGATCGTGACCCCCCCCCCCCCACACCATTCGTCTAGAATTAAATTTTGAATTTTATTTAGGAATTTCAGGTATATTTTGAGAGGCACTTAAGGAAAAGCTAAACTATGCACGCCTTCGTTCATCTAATTTTATGCCCCGAGGAGCGAAACAAGGCTGCGACGGAGGAGGGGGGGCAGTATGGGGTTGGAGAAAGAGGAATGCTACTAAAGAGCACTCATTAGAGACATGATGAAAAGAATGGAGTGAATGCAGAGAAGAGAGGCATTCATGCACGAGTCTTACACGACGTCAAGGATTGGAGGGATCCTTTGCTCAATCGAGCGCCGGGAGGAAAGGCTCGGGTATTTGGGGGCATCCAAAGGAAAATGACGTAGATCAGTCGCATTATTATTATTATTACATCACTATCATCATTGCCATTATTATTATCATCACTGTTACTACTATTATTATTATTATTGCCATCATTATCACCCCTAGCATCACTGTTATTATTATTCTTATTTACTTAAAACTATGAATTGAAAACCAACAAGGGAACACCAGAATTATGAAAGGGGAGGTTCGTAAAAAAGTGGTGAAATTAGAGAATGTCAAGATGTGTGAAACATAAAACAAGTAGCTACCAGAAGATCACAACTGAGGTACCAGGGACAAGGAGAGCGCGCAACTCTCCATGCCCCGCCAAATATTCACAATGAATGCAGATCGCCTGCGTGGTAAAAATAGGTACAATTTGTCAAAAAAGGGCCACTTGAAGACTGTACGGCATCTTTCCGCCAGGAAGGGAGAAAAAAATGGTATGGGTTTTACAACGATTTGCTCTTTTACTACCGATCTGCACTCTTTTACTACCGATCTGCACTCTTTTACTACCGATCTGCACTCTTTTACTACCGATCTGCACTCTTTTACTACCGATCTGCACTCTTTTACTACCAATCTACACTCTCTTACCCGTATATCCCATCTTTTACTACAGCTCTGGACTCTTGTACGCCAATATGCAAATGTATCACCAATCAGCATCATTTAGCACTGAAATGCACATTTTTGCCAACGATACGCTTCATGTTATTACCAATTTCCACTTTCACCACCGAACTACACTCCTGTTACTGGATCTGCCCATTTATACCACAAAGCTGCACTCTTACACAACCACTTCGTACTCCTTATCGCCGATCCAATCTCGCTCAATGCCGATCAGAACTCTTTTATCGATTTTAACAACGATCTTTACTCTTTTACCACCGCTCGGTACTATTTTACCAGCTATTTACACTCGCTTTGAGGCTAGTCCGTGATCGTGACCTCTTCCAACTTCATGCCTCCTTCAAACCCTTCTTTGTTTTCTTCATTTATGCCCTCACCAGGAGATGTCAGGAGACATCTGGGTGCTTATACGCCCTCTCGGCCTCAACAACTGACCCTAATGCCTGCATGTTGATTTGCAGTTATATATCTTCCAAGCATTTTCACTTTCTCTAGCTTCACCACCTCCTTTACAGATATCTCCCTCAAACTTTCTGTGTTATCTCTTTTTTCACCGAGTTTCTCATTAATCTGCATATATTTTACCACCGGGTGGGTGTTTTACCACCCACCCGAATTTTTTACCACCATCTTCACTCCTTCATATCCGATTTTACTTTTACACTCAATATGTAGTTTATGCACTCATTTACCGCCGATACCAATTTTACCACTGATCAGCACTATTTTACAGGGGAGATATGCACTATTTTATCACCGATCTTCATTTATTTTACAACCGATTCGCACTCTTTTATCACCGATCTTCATTTATTTTACCACCGACCCGCGCTCTTTTGAAATAAGTTCTTACCCTTTTACTGCCGATTTGTAATATATTAGCGATTATCTTCATTTTTCGCACTGATCTGCACTTTTTTTACCACGGATATGTGAACTTTTACCATTGATATGCACTCTATTATGACCAACCTGCACTTGACCCACATGTGGGTCTGAGGTCGAGAGCCCCTGCCGGTCAAGTCCTGGCAGGCACGATCTGGGCCGACCTCGAACTCGCTTTCGGGTCAAGTCGCCGCAAATATGGTTCCACATTTGGAGTCTTCGGACCCATTTAGGGAGCTTCAAACCATGATGCCCAATCGACCAATACGTTTCGTTGCGTCACTGGTTCGTAAACTAGCCCAATAAAGTTTGCCACTTTCTTGGGCAAACTTTGTAGAAAATATGCTTCCGAGACAGTTTTCTATTGAAATAATTATTTGTACCAATGGCAATCTTAATTTTAATTCGTTACATAATTCTCTTACCAGTTGTGTATTACTGAATTAAACGGTGATAGGACTATGGCAGAGTTAAGAAATTGTAGCTTAAATAACTGTGTCTGAGAGGTTTGGTTCTATAATTTTAAAAAATAGTTCGTCAGATGTTATGTAATTAATAAGGGTATTAAAGACTGTTGGTGATTAAGTTTCGGAAAGAGCTTCTGGATATGCAACGACTCCAAAATTAGCTAACTTATCGGGGTTGGAGCGCGAATCAAAAACGGAGAACACTATCTGAAATACACGAGTTGCAAGATGCAGTGTGATTTCGCATCGATGGATATTCTGGTTTTGCCAAAGGCCTATTTGTGTAGTAAGAGAAGCAGCGATATTTGCTGATCCTAAGTTGGAGTTAAACGGGGGCTTTACCGACGTAGTTAGCTTGGCAGCCAGCACACAAAGATTGATACACCAAAGAGGATCTAAGATTTTTGTGCTTTTCTTTGTGATTGATAAGTGAACTACGAGTTTAATTGCACTGTCACCAATCTGCTCGTTATTTGGACAATATAAGATATCTTTAAACGGCTGGAATTTTCTCTGACAAGGTTTTCTTATTTTGCAACTGTATAAATTTTCTAAAAATTGTTTTGATCATGATTTGTCAAGAACTTGTGATAAAAATAGATTAAAGTTACAAAACCTTCAGATACGTGAGCTCCAGATGGAATAAAGACCAGTTTGAACAAATCTTATTAGATTGAAAAAGTCTACATGACAGAAAAGAAAATTGGGATTTTTGGAAAGTATAATGGTGTTGAAAATTGATCGCTGTTGTGGTTAATTTGTGTATCCAAAAATGATAATTTTCCATTGGATTCGCGTTCAACCGTGTATTTTAAATTTGGATGTGGACAGCTTAAATAATTTGCAAATTGCGTTACGTGGCATTCTTCCTTGAATAAAAGGAAACAATTATCATCAACATATCGTTAAGTAATTTGTAAAAAAAATACGGGTTTAAAATTAATGAATTTGGGCAGCGTTTTTTGTGGTAACAAAAAAAAAGCGTTGGCAAATGTTGGACATATGGGTGATCCCTAGTGATTCCTTCTATTTGCTTATATAAGGTATAGTTAAAGAAATAAATAGTGTCTCAAATTGCTAATTTCAGCGAATCATTAAATTGTTCTTTTACTTAATCCTTCTAAGGAGTATTTTTTTGTTAAATAAACAATTAGTAATAAGATCTCAAGTTTCCGTAACTGGGTTATTATTAGTAAATAATGGTTTAAAATCCTAACTAGTCATATAGTATTGTGCTAGGTGAAAAGGATTTGCATTGATAAAATGGCCGAATGCAAAAGGAAATCGTGTAAATGTATACTTATTTATCGTGAACTACTCAACCAATGGGACAAGAAACTTAAATAAGGTATATAGGTTATATAGTTTATGTGTTTTAGGGAGACCCTAAAGAATACCTAGAGCTGAACCTGAAGCACAGAGTTTATTGCAATATGTCTCTAATAAGTTTTGTTTAAGTTTTCGCAAAAATTAATTTACTTTCGCCTCCAATTTAATAACTACTTTAAAAAGGTCATCAATAATCTAAAGTTTGCTTATATAGTCATTTTTATCTAACAACATACCCTTTACCTTTGTCAAGTTTACAAATGACTAAACTTGGGAGCTGTACACTTTTCAAAAATTTTGAAATCGTAAAAAAAAAACAAGATTGAAAATAGTAAATGAATTAAATTGACGAAGATAAATGTAAGCATTTACTTTGATATCAGAATGGGAGGAAGAAAAGTCACTATGCCAAAGGATTAAGTTTTGGCTAGATGTTCAAATTCTAAGAAATATTTGATAGAGTCAAGTTTGAAACGAGGTAATTTAAATTCAAGGCCAAGAGATATGAAACGCTTTTAGGCATTTGTGTGTAAAATACTGGAAAATTGAAAATGAAATCATCTGGATTGACAGAAAGATTAGAATCAAGTCGAAGATTGTGTAGTTTGAAGTATTGCCGTGGGTTAAACACGTAGAACGGTAGGTATCTATTTTACGTGCTAGTAAATTAGAAAAATCCAAGGAAGAAACAGTGTCAAAAATTATCGTCATTTTCTTCTAATATAGAGTTAAATTTAGTAATAAGACTCTTTTTAAAATTAATATGTAATATTAATAAATTAAGGGTCCAAGTTTTTTGACAAAGTAGGACACACGTCAAACTTTAGCGCTCTTGCTCTCCCCTATGACCGTGTTTCACGTTCATATGTTCCGTTTAGTGCGCTCGAAAACATCCTGTGAATTGGCAGGGATTTCTCCACTCGTTCATTCCCAAGTGTAGAAACCCGTGAGGGTCATCCGAGCGCTGCCCATATATGCCTAAAGGCAAACGTAGAGAAGGGGAAGGCAGGCCAACGAAGTTTGCAAACCATCGAGGAACTCTGGGAAGGGGGCGATCCACCGATCATAAATCTGATGAAAAGACACACGCTCGGCAACACAAGTGCCCAGGAGATCTTACCTAGGGATGCTGCTCCCACCTCGGCACGCTGAGTGCTATCACCCATCGCTGCAGCGGTGGGGGATCCGGAGGACCCACGACTTGATACATCTAGCTAGGCTCACGTCCCAGAAACGCCCAGTTCGGAAGACATCGAGAAAGACGACGAAATGCCTAGATAATCTAGGATACGGCCCCCTCTTCACTGGTCTATGACTCTATTTTATCGTGCTACCTTACATTTGGGGTGCGAACCTTGTGGATGGTCGAGAATGTGCCACACTCTCAGCTAATCTAACATTGAGTGACAACGCATTGAAAGCCAAAACGAGCTTTAGAAGTCATGGGCAACGAGAAAAGAGGGCCACCCGGATGGCTTCGCAAGACATAAAGGACCTTGACTGGACGTGGCAAGGCTCGTCATAGATGAACTAGCCAATATACGACAAACACAGTACGAACTCAGATTTGTATGTCAAGATATTCAAAACATCTTGTTAATTCTCACGAATTACCTCCCTTCGCGTCATCAATTGCTGGACGTTAATACGGTAATCTTCGAGGTGAGCAATAGCGAAAAAAAATTGCCTTCTTACAAGATTTATTTTAATACACCGCAACGGAATTGGGAGCACTTCGAATTACTTTTGTCACTAAAGTTCAAAAGGTTTCATGGTTCTTGAGTGTATTGCTGTGAACCTATGGCAAATCAACGAGCTGAATACAAATATGATATTAGTTTTTCTCTATTGCGTATAGCTTTTGAAAACTAAACCAATTTATTTTTAGATCATTCATAGTCTTTCTCCTTCTCAATTTTCTGACCTGTTTATTGTGATGAGTTGCTTCCCCTATATCAAATTATCGCTTAATACAGCATAATTATTGAGTACGGTGCTCTTTTTTGTTGCAGGTAGGTTTTAATGACTGTAATTCTCTCACTCAAGTTGAGCCTTCTTAACGACCACTAAAAACTTCGAATCAACTACAGGAACTACTTCAAAAAACCCACTAGATATTAAGACAAGCAGTGGGCCGCACATGTAGCTTATCATCTAGCCTGAATGAATGGGCACGGGGAAAACAGGTTTAAGGCTTGCCATTTCTCGTATCAATGGTTTAGCGAGAACCAAAGGACCACAGCGATGACTGTTACTTCTGCGTATAGAACGTCAAGGGATATTCAGTGAAGATGCGAGGTCGAATTAAGTATCCCAACCTAGCATCCCCAATTCGACCAGTGTTACGCAGTGAAGAGCATCTAGTTGTTAGTAGACTGGTCACACAAGATCACAATGAATAAAGGGATGAATTCGAACCAGGAAGCTGCTGGTAAATACGCTAATGACTCCAAAAGCACAGAACCACAACTGCTCAGTCGTAAAGAGCTACATGGCCTAATTAAGGACCTTGATATACCGAAAGAAAAAGTTTAACTTCTTGAATCGCACCTTAAACAACGTAGTTTACTGCAGTGTGGTGTGCGGATCACTTTTTACCATCCAGGACACAAGGAACTGATACACTCTACAAAATGGATGGGCAACTTTGTTACTGTGATAATGATCATGCTCTGGTAACATACTCTGCAAGCGCTTCCCATACACATCAGAAGAATGTAAAATTTTCTTAGATTCTTGAAAGAATACTTTAAAATGCGTTCTTTTGTACAATATCAACCAGCTCCCGTCGGTTCCTATTGCACATGCTTACGGAATGAATAAAAGCTACGACAGTATGAAAACTCTTCTTGCTGCTATCAACTATGAAATCCAACATTGGAAAGATACGTAGACATAAAAGTCATTAGCCAACATATTGGTCTTCAAAGTGGTTATATGAAACATGTCTTTCCTCTGCTTATAGAATAGCAGACCCGATGAAAAGCACTAAATGTAAAGTGAATGGCCACCAAGACCTAAAGATAACCCAGGTAAATTCAACTGCATTCACAAACAGCTGGTCGATTTACAGAAGGTATTCCTACCACCACTACATCTGAAACTAGGCCTTTTCAAAACCTGACAACGAAATTCAAAGGTGTGATAAATTAGGACAAATTGAATGCAGGTGTATTGAATAGTCTTGAGATTCGTTCACTCATAGAGCACGGTAAATACTTAGAAGCCCTAAATAGCCCTAAGTATGGCATTTGTTGATGTCATACTTAACTTCCTGGAAAATCAGCGTACATACAGCTACGATGACATCGATCATCGAATGTGGCAGATTTACCAAGCTCTTGGAACCAGGATGTCCCTAAAGTTATACTTCTTTCACTCGCAGTTGGACTTTCTTTATATCAAACCTCGAATATGTCGCGACCAACACGGAGAAAGATTCCGCCAGGACAGCGCAAAAATGGAGTCACGTTACCAAAGCCTATTTAGCCGCAACATGATGGGTGATTACTGTTGGACACTGATGCGTGAAAGTGAGGACAATCACAGCCGTAAAAGCAAATTAAAGAAACACTTTTGATTGAAATATCATCAAATTAGATTAAATAGATGTAAAATATAGTAAATTCCTTTATTTGTCAAATGTTCTGGTTAATAATAAATGTTTATTTCTGACACTTATTCAGAGTACAACTTTAATAATTACAACATTAGCAATGATAAGTAAATCTACAGGCTGGTCCGAAAGTCTTATCACCCACCACCAAAACGTAATCAGAACAATAAAGGAACACTATAATAATATCAAACACATGTACTGGTTTTAGTGTATTTACTTTCATTGACACTGTGATAGAACGGTCTGAGGCTGCCATGCTTCAGCCCCTATCACATGTCGAAACGCATATTTCCCACGTGCATCCTGCGAGAGAGAGTAGCAGGCGCCTTATCGCCCACCATTCCCAAGTTTAATCAAGGAGGTTCAACCTCCCGTTTGCCTTCATGCGTCAATCTCGCCAGATTGAATTAGTCTTATGGGAAGATAAAATATTTTCCCAAGCGCCACCGGGACATTCCATCGAAGTCCCCCCCCCCCCCATTGTCCCCTACGCCGATGGGCTGGCTCCGGCTATTTATGCGATAGCATTTCGCGTTTGAACTAGATCCCGATTATCTTCGCGAGGCATCACGCCGATCCGGTCTCACTTATGCACCTAGGAACTCTACCCCGAGAAACCCCTTATTGTCCAGAAGAGGACAATATCCCTTGAGTGCCAAGGTTCGTGCCTCTCGAGATGCCAAGTCAACATGGCCCCATCCCCTGTTGTTCAGAAAGAGAACAACTTTAGAACAGCCTTGTTCTTCAAGCCCGTTCGACAAGAAACGGTTCTCACCCCCCTGTTGTTCAGGAAGAGAACAACTTTAGAACAGTCATTGTTTTTCGAGCCCGTTCGACAAGAAACGGTTCTTGTTCCCAAGAAATTACGTCAGTGGTAATTTAATTCCCCCCTTTTTAACGTTCTTCAAGAGAACGCTTGGTTACACCAATAACCTCCATTGTTCATCTAGAACATCTCCGATATCTTGCCTCAAGAATCGCTCGTACTTCCGAGCTCCTCTTCGCTCTCACTCCTCGAAGTCATTCCTTCCCCCTCGTTAAGGACAACCCCCCCCCGAAGAACCCCTTCTCCTGGAAAAGAAATCGCCAGTTGGACCGAAGATTCCTTCCCATCGCCTCCTCTGCCACGATCACCTTATAATTACGTAAGCTACGCACTACATTTAACTATTTAACTTTGTGTTAACGCAACTCTGTGCTTTAAACGGATTTTAGCCAACCATTTCCCTTTTTGTTTGTTTTGTCGTTTTAAATCCCTCCAAATCTTAATCCTCCGCTTAGTCAAATATTCCCATGACCTTTTTCGTTTTCGGTGTATCTCCCATTTTGATCCCTGGTCATGCAAGTATTTTCTGTGTGTTGTTTTATTAGATTAATTAATAAAATTCTATTTTATTAATGTTTGCAATATTATTTATCCTTGAGCTCCGTTCCACTTCTTAAGTATATTGAAGATAAATAAGCCCTCTCCAGGCCCCCTTTTGAAACCATTCTTGGCCATCTGATCACCACGCACTCGAATATAGAATAATCCCCACAAAGAATAGATATATATATATATATATATATATATATATATATATATATATATATATATATATATATATATATATACATATATATATATATATATATATATATATATATATATATATATATATATATATATATATATATAGTATATCATAGGGAGCCTATTATACGACAGACACTCCCAAATCGAGAAGGTCTGTATGAAAACCATCATTTTCCTGACACAAAATGATGCGGTGCCATGCCATGCGTGATATTTTACGAAACTGTCCTTCAACTATTGAGTATTCTGGTATCGTTCTTGTGAAACTCTCTCCTTGATAATACCCCACAGAGTGTTGCCGAAAGACGTGAGGTCTGGAATTCTGGGAGGCCAATCGAGAGGTGCTGGAAGTTGTTTTGATCCTTGCCCCATCCATATATCCCGAAAGATTTCATTCATGTATACCCTAACATCGATGGCATAATGGACAGTGACACTATCTTGTTGAAACCAACAATCATTTATATCCACATTCAGCCTCTGGAACTGTGTGGAACAAACCACATCCTTGAATGAAGTCATGTGGCACATCATCTATGCTCTTGTCAGAATGCACACGATTATGTGCTCATACACTTGCAATCAGCCTCTTTTCCAAACTGTATGTTTTCGCATTAGCCACCTGAAATAGAAGATTAAAACAATATTTACAGGGTTTTGCAAGAATTTGGGACTATCCTGTATAAAACTGTACGTGATGAAGAGTACGCGATGAGGAAAAATCACTACTATTGAATTAGTCAATAGAATGTCAAATTATTTTAGGACCAAAATTCCTGTTAATCATTGTTATCGATCCAGGTGCACCAGGGTCACCAGTGAGGAAATGCTCAGGCACGGACATGATTGGGGTAATCCCCTTGCCGAACATACACTTATTAACATTATATATCTATCACCTGTGGTCCCACTTTTTCTTTCTCTCGAAGTTCCCTTGTTCCCCCGGATCCTTCGGTTCAGGACGAATTCTGAGCTAGAGATATCCCTTCGAGGACGACGATCCAAATAAAGACGCCGACGATGCCCAGGAACAACAACAGAATCAACAGGACCAGCAGGATCAACAACATGACCAGAACCAGCAACAGGATCACCCGCCTAATATTAGGCATCTTTAAAAGAAGATGCTAAAAAAAACCCAAATAAAACAAAGAAAAAAAGGCAATAAGCGGGAAGCAAGCTCCGGCGTCGGGGAAAGGTCCGCCTCCCCCACGGCGCAGGACAAAAGAAGACCACAAAGAAAAACCGGCACCAATATCGCTGGAGCTGGACATTATAGGACAAAGCTATCTGTTCAACGAGGAAGATATGGGCCTCAAATTCTTCGCCTCCCCGACGTGCAAACTCCCGGAGGATGGAACGACGACAAAATGATATATGATCTAACCAAAGGAAAATTAAATGTAGATACGAGGGTAGAAAAACTCATGTGGAGGGGTGCGAAATTAGTTTCAGACAGCAGCCTGCACATCGTCTACGTCTGCACTTTCAAGGTAATTACGAGTGGGAAGAAGACCTTGGATATCGAGTGAATACCATAAAACATAAATACGCGAGGATAAAGTGGTTAGAAATCTACAAATAAATTTAAAATTAGTTTGAAGCGGATAAAAACAACTTGTAAATAAGTAATTAATATTAAAACCGTTAATATAATTGATATTAAAATGTGTTATAACCTACATTGTGGTAATAGAGTCAGAATAAAAAAACGAGGAAACAATTTAAGATTGAAGTATATAATATATATATAAGTATTTTAATTTCAACAATATGAAGAGGAATAGAAGTATATATTAATTAGAAAACTGCTTAAAATCATAAAAACAAGGAATATTAATATAAAAAAGCAAATCCATAATAACATAGTCGTCAGGAATAAAAGGTTCAAACAATACTGAGGAATAATCTAGATACCAACTTAAAAATTAAAAACAGTCTAATTATATACATATATATTTATATGCATCTGCTAAAATAACTTGTAATATAAATGCAGTATTAATTTTAAAAGCTCGAATATCAACTCACCTGAAAACTTAATTTCTTCCTCCAGTCTAAATGAGTTTTCCCAACTTTACATCTTCCTTTTTTTTACAACACTTTTGAACGTTTGCTCTTAGAATTTTTATCTTCTTTTTAAAAAGACTTTGACTCTAACAATTATTTACAAGAGCTGCCAAGTGTAGGCCATGAATGGTCTTTTGCAGTCTCCTTCTTTTCTTATGTTGTCGTAGAATGACTCCCGACGATACCATATATATAACACTATTCGTTGAGGGAACTTCCTTAATTATCTTTAGAGTGCGTTTACTGTCTGGCGGCCGATATTATGTATCTTCGATATGCTTAAGAAGTGGAACTGAGCTCAAGGATAATAATATTGCTATCATTAATAAAATAGAGTTTTATTAATAATAACTATAAACAATACACAAAAACGGAAAATATTGACATAAACAGAATGGAAAGGGTCGTGGAGACTCGGGCTAATCCAAGGATTTAAGGGATTAAAAAAAAGGTAAAACAAATATAGAGTTAAAGAGATGGGATGGTTCGATAAACAATTTAAAGCACAGGATAGAATTGACAAAAGGGATCAATACTCAAAGGTGAAGTTTGGCTTACGTAACTTTGGCACTAGCGGTGCAGTGGAAGGTGGCGCAAAGGAGTTTTCGGTCCGCTGGCGAGCTCCAGCCGAAGGGGGGGGGGATAAAAGGATCCTGACGAGGCGTCTTGGGAAGAAGAACCGTTTCTCGACGAACGGCTTGAAGAACAATGGCTGTTCTAGGTTGTTCTCTTCTGAACAAAGGGGGGGGATGAGAACCGTCTCTTGTCTACGGGCTCAAGAACAATGGCTGTTCTAATGTTGTTCTCCTTGAACAACAGGGGGGGTGAGAACCGTTTCTTGGCGAAGGGCTCAAAACGAACAATGGCTGTTCTAGGTTGTTCTCTTCTGAACAAAAGGGGGGGGATGAGAACCGTCTCTTGTCTACGGGCTCAAGAACAATGGCTGTTCTAATGTTGTTCTCCTCTGAACAACAGGGGTGGGGTGAGAACCGTTTCTAGGCGAAGGGCTCAAAACGAACAATGGCTGTTCTAATGCTGTTCTCCTTGAACAACAGGGGGGGATGAGAACCGTTTCTTGGCGAAGGGCTCAAAACGAACAATGGCTGTTCTAGGTTGTTCTCTTCTGAACAAAAGGGGGGGGATGAGAACCGTCTCTTGTCTACGGGCTCAAGAACAATGGCTGTTCTAATGTTGTTCTCCTCTGAACAACAGGGGTGGGGTGAGAACCGTTTCTTGGCGAAGGGCTCGAAACGAACAATGGCTGTTCTAATGTTGTTCTCCTTTGAACAACAGGGGGGGGAGCCTTGGGACTTGGCGTCGGAAAGGCTCGAACCTTTGGCACTCAAGGAATATTGTCCTCCTTCTGGACAAGTGATGGTGAATCTCGAGGTCGAGGTCCCTTGGCGCACAAAGGGAGAGAGGGTCGTGGTGATGTTTCGCGACGAAAATCTGGATCTCCAATCTGACCTTAGTGGTAAAGTTTCCAAATAAATAGCCAGGACATCTTGGCGTGGGGGAAAATGGAGTGAAAGCTTGGAGGGAACGCACAGCCGGGCCGGATAACAATGCCTTATCTGTTCATAAGCCTAACTCGATCTGGCGAGGTCGGCGTATGGGGGCGAACGGGGGGACGATAACCTCCTTGTTTAAACATTGGCATCCGGTAGCTGAGATAAGACTCCAAGCCTCGAGTCGAAGATTCACGTGGGCAGCATCGTGGTTTTGAATAATACGGGATAGGAGTTGAAATTAAACGCAGCTTCAACACGTTCTATCACACCCCCTCCATTCCAGGGGAAGTTGTCACTCCGAAAAAAAAGAGAGAAGGGACAACGATAGAGCTCCGTTGTGGGGAACTCGTTTTCTTGTACCAACCGTACCTTCCTGCACCTAACTAGTATTACCTCAATACATATGATCATTTTGATCTTTAGATTACAGGGGAAAATAACCTTTAATACACTTAATCAGAGAGAAAAAAAAGGGCATGGAACAATGAAATGATATAAACTTAGTACATACGGGACAAAATAATTTATACGTAAATTAATAAGAACAAATATATATACATACAAAAATTAGACATTGAGCGTTACAAAATTCAGACATATACATTAATT
This sequence comes from Ceratothoa steindachneri, assembly GCA_963969495.1. Taxonomy (NCBI): domain Eukaryota; kingdom Metazoa; phylum Arthropoda; class Malacostraca; order Isopoda; family Cymothoidae; genus Ceratothoa; species Ceratothoa steindachneri. Next base: position 57,717,157 of record OZ018322.1, read on the forward strand.
AATTATATTACAAAAGAATCTTAAATTAAGTCGTACAAGACGGTATATACCTACATGGAGATACTAATCCTATGAATACAATTATTCTACGCTATTCAGTAACGCATTTCTACTGAGGGCGTCAGCGACCTGGTTATCGGAACCTTTTATCTAATTTATTTTAAACTGATACTCTTGCAAGAGTAAACTCCAGCGCATGATGCGGCCGTTTGAGTGTCTCAAATTCCTAATATAGGCTAACGGACGGTGGTCGGTTCCTATTTGGAATTCTTTACATATCAAGTACAGCTTGAATTTGTCTATGACCCAGATAATTGATAGAGGTATCTTTTCTCTAGTGGCATATCTCTTTCCGCGTGGTAATAATTGACGACTAGCATATGCAACTGGATGACTCGTTCTGTCATCCACGTATTGAAGGAGTACACCTCCAATGCCCTCGTTGATCACGTCGGTCTTAACCCCAAAGGATTTTTCCGGGTTGGGCAACTTAAAAATGGGGGCAGAAATGAACTTACTTTTGAGCTGATTAAAATGGGAAACAGCGACATCATTCCAACGTAAACGATCGGGGAAATTCTTTTCCTGAAGGGGGCATAGGGGGGCCGAAATTGCAGCGAAATTCGGAACAAATCGCTGATAGGGAGAAGCTGATCCTAGGATCGATCTTAATGGCTTCTTTGTAATCGGGAGGGGCATGTCGGCGATTGCCTTAATCTTGTTCTCGTGGGGACCTAACTTGTTTTGTCCTATTTTGAAACCCAAATATTTGATGGTTTCGTGGGCAAACTGGCATTTGCTGGGGCCAATGGTGAGGCCATTTTCACGCAGTTGCTCGAAAAGAGCTAATAGGGTGGATAAATGGTGATTCCATTTAATTAGTTCTTGGAGCTGACTCTTCTGACGTGGTGTCAGCTGCGCGTCACTATCCAGGTCAGAGGGTTCCAAAGACTCGCCTGGTAGAAAAGGAGGAGGGTACTCGGCATCAGGTTGGATGCACACTGTCTGGATTACCTTAAGGGACTCCGCGGGGCAGTCCTCTTCAAGCGCCGATGCTTCGTCCAGTTCTACGAAGGTATCTCCATGGGCGCGTTGGGGGTTCTTTTTTTCTTGGGGTCCAGGGACAGTCTCCGTGTCCTTGTCTGGGGCCTTATCACCTAAGGGTGTTAGTGATTCACACTCCTCTTTTGCCGTCCTAAAGTCCTGGTTAGGAATTTCCGAGAAATCGGACGGTATCGGGGTTCTGATGGGGACGGGCTCCTGGGCTTCTTTCTTATCTCGGCCTTGAGGAAGGGCGGCCTGAAACACAGGGTCGAAACTTACTTGGGGGCTCTGTCCTATAAGTACGGAACAGAATTTTATGGGTGCTACAATGACTTCAGCCCAGCCATTATAATATTGACACTGCAGGTAACATCTAGCGACGGGAAATCTGTTCGCCCGCCCAAGGTGGTCAAGTACCACCGCAAATTTTTCGTGGTTAGAGGCCACTGGGAGGAGTTCGTCGGACACGATGAAGCACGTACATCCTGTGTCCCTGACGAGAGTCGATACTCGGCAGCCGTTCACGCTGCCCTCCTCAAATTTCAAAGTTCCCGATGAACTTTTATAAAAAATAAAATTTACCTGGTGGCCTGACGGAGGGGGACAAGTTTCTGCTTGGGTCTGCACCAACGGGGGAGCCGGGGTGGCATTAATCTGGTGAACTTGGTGGGCTGGTCCGCTATTAAGCCTAGAATTTTGGGGGCAATTCCAGCTCATGTGGTTTTCTACACCACAGGTGAAGCATATGATTGGTCGCTTCGGGAAGAGAGATGGAGGAGAAATCTTAAAGAGAGGTTTGGAGTCCCGTTGTTGGTTTTGGGGAAAGAAGTTTGGGGGTTTTACGGGGCTCGGAAACTTTGTCAGCTTTCCTGGGAAGGAGCGCGAGTCCGTCCTTCTTTCTTCTCGTTGGATTTATTTTTCTCGTTCTTCTCGTTGTATTACTCTTTCCCTTTCTCTTTCTACCTTTTTTCTTTGAACTTCTGCTTTAATCCGAGCTAATTCAATCTGAAGCTCAGCTTGTCTTATCCGTTCCTCTCTTTCTCTTCGTTGTTTTTCTCTTTCTTCCTCTTTTCTTTGCTCCTCTTGAATGTACTCAATTAGTTCTTTTCCGGAGAGTCCACAGGACTCTCCTTGCGCTTTAAAGATTTCAAACTGAGTCATCTTTGCACTTGGGGGCGCACTAGTAGACCAACTAAAATTCCTTGCAACAAGAATTATGCCTCTATAGAATTAGCCTACCTAAATATGGGCACTGACCTATTCGTACTTGGTTTCTCAATCTAAATAACCACTGACTAAAATCACAAAAAACACAAACAAATTATTATAACCGTTCCTTGAGCTACTCCAGCTTCTTAAGTTTCAAAAAAAAAGGGGGATAGCAATCGTTAAACAAAAGGGAACTACTATATTCTATTATTATAACGAATAACACTATGCTTTACTCGACTGAGACCAGTGTTTGCAAAGATATAGCGTTAAACCTTACACACCTGATACCAAATTAAATGGTATATATATATATATATGTCGTAGAATGACTCCCGACGATACCATATATATATAACACTATTCGTTGAGGGAACTTCCTTAATTATCTTTAGAGTGCGTTTACTGTCTGGCGGCCGATATTATGTATCTTCGATATGCTTAAGAAGTGGAACTGAGCTCAAGGATAATAATATTGCTATCATTAATAAAATAGAGTTTTATTAATAATAACTATAAACAATACACAAAAACGGAAAATATTGACATAAACAGAATGGAAAGGGTCGTGGAGACTCGGGCTAATCCAAGGATTTAAGGGATTAAAAAAAAGGCAAAACAAATATAGAGTTAAAGAGATGGGATGGTTCGATAAACAATTTAAAGCACAGGATAGAATTGACAAAAGGGATCAATACTCAAAGGTGAATTTTGGCTTACGTAACTTTGGCACTAGCGGTGCAGTGGAAGGTGGCGCAAAGGAGTTTTCGGTCCGCTGGCGAGCTCCAGCCGAGGGGGGGGATAAAAGGATCCTGACGAGGCGTTTTGGGAAGGAGAACCGTTTCTCGACGAACGGCTTGAAGAACAATGGCTGTTCTAGGTTGTTCTCTTCTGAACAAAGGGAGGGGATGAGAACCGTCTCTTGTCTACGGGTTAAGAACAATGGCTGTTCTAATGTTGTTCTCCTTGAACAACAGGGGGGGTGAGAACCGTTTCTTGGCGAAGGGCTCAAAACGAACAATGGCTGTTCTAGGTTGTTCTCTTCTGAACAAAAGGGGGGGGGATGAGAACCGTCTCTTGTCTACGGGCTCAAGAACAATGGCTGTTCTAATGTTGTTCTCCTCTGAACAACAGGGGGGGGGGTGAGAACCGTTTCTTGGCGAAGGGCTCAAAACGAACAATGGCTGTTCTAATGCTGTTCTCCTTGAACAACAGGGGGGGATGAGAACCGTTTCTTGGCGAAGGGCTCAAAACGAACAATGGCTGTTCTAATGCTGTTCTCCTTTGAACAACAGGGGGGGAAGCCTTGGGACTTGGCGTCGGAAAGGCTCGAACCTTTGGCACTTAAGGAATATTGTCCTCCTTCTGGACAAGTGATGGTGAATCTCGAGGTCGAGGTCCCTTGGCGCACAAAGGGAGAGAGGGTCGTGGTGATGTTTCGCGACGAAAATCTGGATCTCCAATCTGATCTTAGTGGTAAAGTTTCCATATAAATAGCCAGGACATCTCCTTGGCGTGGGGGAAAATGGAGTGAAAGCTTGGAGGGAACGCACAGCCGGGCCGGAGAACAATGCCTTATCTGTTCATAAGCCTAACTCGATCTGGCGAGGTCGGCGTATGGGGGCGAACGGGGGGACGATAACCTCCTTGTTTAAACATTGGCATCCGGTAGCTGAGATAAGACTCCAAGCCTCGAATCGAAGATGCACGTGGGCAGCATCATGGTTTTAAATAATACGGGATAGGAGTTGAAATTAAACGCAGCTTCAACACGTTCTATCACATATGTTCTTATGTAATTATGAACGAACTTTGTCTGAATGCATACAAATCCGCCAGGTTGCTGGTAAAGTAACTCTTTTGTAAGGAACTATGTAGGCAAGCTCGTTTTGCCAAAAGATATCTTAAGAATAATTTGAGATACAAAACTATTTAAGAAGAAAAGGAAGAAGAAAAATGTGCTAATTAGAGATATCACTTGTTCCTTTTAAGCGAGGCAGCACCTCAAAGTGGCGTTATTTGTATCTCCTAACTCTTTCTCTCTTTTTTTATAACTATTCATCTCTGCCTTCCTTCTTGCTGGCACTATGTAACTCGGTCACCAGCAAAGTCTCAGAAATACTGATTATAGGAATAACTGAACTCTTACAGGAGACCCCGATAGGAAGCCAAAAAGAGGAGCCCGTTAGGGGCAGGGATCTGAAGCCAGTTGCAGGTCTAGACAGGTAGTTCTCTTCCACTAGAGGAACAAGGGTATCTCATTCAGTTAACCGAAGAAGTACTCCCTCGTGGGGATAGAGGGAGCCTCAAAGAGTTTTGCAACGAATATTCTCTTATCTGAAGATTGCATTAATAAGATGCATAGAAACCCTCAAAGGATTCACGGTAATTTTATCGGAAAATAATGACGTGAAACTTCGACTCTGATCAAATGGAATCATCACGCTTAAAAATTTGAATCTAGAAGGAGACGTGATAGCCACAAAAAAAAATCTAGAATAGGAAGTATCTGAAGCATGCCTCGCGATAGAAATAGAGACGTAAAACACCAACATAATAATTACAACTGGGTATCAACCACCAAGAAGAAACAATTTACCAATAGCAAACCATGAACATCTTCAATAACAGGCTACTGGTTATTTTCATGGGGACTTAAACGCCCACTGCAACAAATCAGGATACAAACATAGGAATAGAAGAGGAAACTCCTCTAATTAGCGAAATGTTTCAAAGAATGGGACCTGATTTCGCTAACTATATCACCGAAAAGGAGCATATTTTAACCTTCCATTTAATTACAGCCTGGAGCGGCCTTATTGCCATCCTACCTAAAATCAACCAACAGTAAATCCAGATCCCGATCAAGAAATGCAAAGCTTACCACTTCGTAACGCGCTAAGAAGAAAAAGAGAACTAATTCTTATTACGGATAAACAAAAGCTGAAATGGGATGAAACCATTCAATTAATAAATGAAGATTGAAACCAAAAGAGTCTAGAAAAAGATTAATCTGATGAAAGACAAACAAGCATTCAAAAGAGAAATTAGAAATTATGCAAAAAAACAACTATGTCGAAGACGAGATAGAAATTGAGAAAATATTTTGTGAGAGTTGGAAAATAGTATTTAAGATAAGAGGAAGATGAAAACTAAGATATAGAATTTGAAAACCGAATTATATACTCACTATACCAAGAAATAGAAAAGGTATACCCCTAGCACTTTGTCAAAAGAGAAAGAGATACCAATGAGGGAATGGAGGCAATTATAACAACGGAAGAATTAAAAGATGCGATCAACAGCTTTAAACATAAGGTCCCCTGAAATCTTTACTAAGGAAAAACTAAATAGAAGACCAAAATAATATCCTCGAGGAGCTAAAGAACGTATTAAATACATGTTTCGATACAGGATCATTCCCCGATGAATTGAAGATGGCCAAAATGATTTTTGTGCTTAAAGCAGGAAAATCCCCCACGTAGGTAGAAAACTTCAGAATTATATCCTGCTTGATTTCAACGGTAAAGTATATAAAAAAATAATCAATCGTAGACTAACCGAGTACCTAAAGAAGAGCAACCTAATAAATATTTGGAAATTCTGATTTCGTAAAAATAGAAGCATTGAGATGACGCACAGCGTAATTATGAAAGAAACAAGGTCTCCTGACCAAAAGTCCCGTACTCTCACTTATTCTGATTTATGACCTTACGACCTTCACAACTTTAAATAATTTCAGGACTAACCTTGGGAGGACCTTGGAAATTATATCATCCGAAAAAGAATGCAAAACAACATAAGGGTTTCAGATTTCGTTAGAATTGGCCGAATAGTTATGATGTTATTGCCAAAACAGTATAATTCCCGGGCTAACCTTTGGAGGACCATGACAATTATATGATTCAAAAGAGAATGTAAAAGAAAATAAGGGTTTCAAATTTCGTTAGAATCGGGGGAATAGTTATGATGATATTGCCAAATAATTCCCCGGCTAACCTTGGAAGAACTTTGGCAATTATATCTTTCGAAAGAGAATGTAAAATAACATAAGGGTTTAGAATTTAGTTAGGATCGGCCGAATAATTATAATGTTATTAGAAAGAAAAAAAAGCAAAACGGGGACCGACCAACCGATATAGTGAGATGTATAGTCGCCCGCGACTAAAAAGGTAAGAATACTGCTAACGAATTGAACCTAATCTTGAACATATACATAAATGACTCGAATAAAGAACACGACAACTCTAACATAACCTACACTGCTACACATATTAAACAAAAAAGCCGATGTAACTTCAGAAAGAGATAAGCAGCTTGAATAAAAGAGAACGAAACAAAGAAGTTACGAAAGAAAATAAAGTACACAAGAGAATATACCAAGAGAGCACCAGAACAAAATCCAGCAAAATCACAACACTCAGACACAAAAGAAATAACTAAAACACTTGATGGGGATAGACTCAGTTATTAACTCAACACCTAATCAAAATGCCCGACTTCCAGGCAACCCTAAGCAGACAGACCTCTTACATCCTTCAATTTCGGCCCTGAAACTTTCACTTTATCAACTCACAAACTGGGCCTACAAAAGAGGAGGGGCGGACATAAAAAAGGAGTAATGGAAAGTAGAGGAAGGGATACACAGTGTTTCAGATCCCACGTTAATCCTGTAAGTCTACTGAATTCTTAGGTCACCTTTTTTGGTTCCTACATTTACTTCTAACTGTTCTATCCTGCCTGTACCTTTCTTCCTTAAACTAGTGAAGCTGATTGGAAAGGGATTCGAAGCCTAAGCGGCAGTACTGGACCTTTTACACCCCCTCTCACATCTCCGGCTACCCTAACTACTCCGATTAGTACTAGGGGGCAAGTGTGTGTGTGGGGGGGAGGGGAAGCTCGGCAGATTTGTATCGTTTTTTCGCACTTTCATTTTCATTTCATTTAATGCCTAACTATTGTGTACCTGAATATGGATTAGTACAGATGAAAGACGTCTCGGATGAATAAATGTAGTGAATTTAAGCACTCTTTTGCATCACATACAAATATCACACGAGATTGTCGTCAGGCGTTTGAAAGCGTAAACAAGAAACTCAATAATGCATCCTTAGATGTTGACTTTAATAAATTATGTATTCATGATGACCTCCTCCCAATATATATATATATATATATATATATATATATATATATATATATATATATATGTACCACAGAAGGAAACTGAATAAAAGGCGGATGGAGTTAGTACTTTCGTCTATTCGACATTTTAAAACTCACAATGGTAAGAAAAATAAGACACCCAGTATTTATACTAAGCGCGTTTTCATATGAGGTCAACATTTTAATGCTATCAGATAAGTCGGATTTTAGAAAAAGTGATAAAATTGGATCTAGCGAAAACAGCCCTGGGCTAATATTGAAATTACTCTCCTTTGTGTGGGAGATTAAAAATGATTCCAGGATATTTCTCTTTATAAAATCATTACTATGGAATATAAGTATCAGTTTTTGACCAGTTAATTCCGTGTCCCATCTTGGAATTGTGGACGGCTAAGGCATTATTCAGATATCCCTTAATAACTGCATTTTTGTGTTGTTGGGTCCTTATGGAAACAATTTTGGAAGTTTTGCCCAAATAGAATAAATTCGGTAAATTACATTATTATCATTATTGGAGCTATGCTTTATTAAGAGATTTTTATTGTATGATTGTATTTAAAGGCTACCTTTATATTAAGTTGTTTTAGAATGGGCACTACAGACATAAAATTATCATGATAGGGGAAAATTAATAGTTTTTTTTTGTCTTTAATTTACAATTATAAAATGTTCTTTTTGGCTATATTCATACATTTTTCTAGAAAGTACTTTGGGTAGCATAAATTGGTAGCAATATCTTCAATTTTTGCTTGTTTCTAATCGTGAGCAAGCTTGGCACTAGAGGTAACAAGATCCTTGAGCGGAGAGCTTACCAGGAGGCGATCTTGACGTTCATTTAAAGATCTTGGGCGTCCAGAAAACTTCTTCATACGAGTGCTACCAGTCTTTTTGAAGTCATTAATGATCCTGAAGTTTGTGCTTCTTGACGTAACACCCTTAGCAACTATCTCCTGGCCTTTCAGGCCACTTCTGTGTAGAGCAACAATAGTTGCACGCTTTTCTTGAAAAACCCCTAAAACATTTGTGGTACTAAAAAAATTCAAACATTTATTTTAAAAATATTAAGAAATAGATTATAATTACACATCATTCATTTAACTCATATTTGTCATCATTTTACCCTTTTGATCGAATAGCAAAGCTCCAGGGACTGAAACTCACCTCTTCCACAAGCAGGACAAGAGCGCAATTTTGCATAAACCCTCAATAATTTAAATATTAAAATAATTAAGCTTATCACGTATATTTTAAAAACGAATGAAAAAATCTAATTTATATACGTCTCAAAACTTTTGCATCTGACTGTGCATTAATTAAACTCACGCCAGAATTGTCGCCTAAAGACAATTATGACGGACCGGGACGCCTGAATTTTTCACGGTTTGTGGTTAAGAATCACTCCGCTTCAAAGGAGAAAGTGCTTCAAGACATCAACGCCTGTCCTTCCCCACTCATTACTGAAAAAAATATTCAGTAGAGAACGCGTACACATATGGGGCAAAGTGAAACGCAAGAGGCCAACGCTCATTTCTGCCAACAGAGTAACCTGGCTAGAGTGGGCGAGAAGACACAAAAAACGGACCGTGGGGGACTGAAAACGCATTATCTGGTCAGACGAATCATGCTTCTGTCTGTATATGAATGATGACCAACATTGTTCTCATAATAAACATCATGAGGACTTAAAGGAAGACTGCGTGCAGGATGCGCTTGAAGCTGGAGGAGGCTTTTTGATGTATTGTGAATGTTTTAATTATGCGGAAATGGTTCCTTTGGTTAAGGTATTAAACAATTTTGAACAATATGCCTATATCAAGCTGCTAAACGACCATACTTTGCCGTTTGCCATTAATCTTAACGTGAAACGTAAAATGGAAAATCGCTGTCTTCCAGAATGAAAACGAGCACGTTCACGTGCTAAAACTGTAACTGACTGGCATGTTGAATATTCAGAACCAATCACATATATGGACTGGCCTGCAAATTCACGGGATCTGAACCCAATAGAAAGTTTATGGGACTACCTTGAACAAGGTGCCAAACGTGAGGGACGGCAACAACGCCATCTGGCCAATTTAAAAAATTCTTTGATGCAAGAGTGACTGTACAGTGGTCTCCTACATCCAGAACCTTATGCAGAGTCCATACCAAGTAGAATCGCATCGGTTATCGCAGCGATTACACGCAATTAGGTACGCTCTCGTCTCAGTGACTAATTTTGTAAGGTTAATATATATATATATATATATATATATATATATATATATATATATATATATATATATATATATATGTATATATATATATATATATATATATATATATATATATATATATATATATATATATATATATATATATGCGGTTAAAAGGCTATTTTTGGCAAACCAGTCTTCCTCAAAGCCGCCTTCGGAAGGACCTCTTCTCACATACACGAAAAAGTAGCACTTAAAATAGGCGTTCTCTCAGATAGCCAAAAAACTATCTTTCAATTAGCGTTTTTAAGTGTCAGACCTTGCTTTTCGAAGAGAATGGAAAATTTGTTTGATTCTCCATTTTCGCCACACCTTATAAATTAAGAAAAATTATTGCAGTAACGCAATTAATTATGCGGTTAAAAGGCTACTTTTGGCAAACCAGTCTTCCTCAAAGCCTTCGGAAGGAGCTCTTCTCACATACACGAAAAGGTAGCACTTAAAATAGGCGTTCTCTCAGACAGCCAAAAAACTATCTTTTGATTAGCGTTTTTAAGTGTCACCCTTGCTTTTCCGAAGGCTTTGAGGAAGACTGGTTTGCCAAAAATAGCCTTTTAACCGCATAATTAATTGCGTTACTGCAATAATTTTTCTTAATATATATATATATATATATATATATATATATATATATATATATATATATATTTATATATATATATATATATATTCTGACGTTGCGGTCCTCAAATGACCATCTTCCGCGAATATACATACATCTAATAAGAATACAAAATAAATTCAACCTAATACAATTGCATACTAATAAAAATAATCGGGTAAACAATTAAAAAAAAGCAATAAACATCTATGAATATGAATCTGATAAAAATGTCTATTGTAAAAATCCTTTAAATCACAAGGGGCGAAGTATTACAAAGTATTAAAAATGGAAAAATGTATACTAGACTAACAAAAAAGGCAAATGCAAAAATCAATTAAAAAAAAGATGAAAAGGTATTAAAATTGATTTATACGAAGCTCGGGAAAAATGTAAAAAAATATTAAAATGAAAAAAAACAATTGGAAAAATAAATTGACCTTTAACGTTGGAGCTGAGAAGACAAGTGAGAAGAGGGGCGCTTGGGGAGTTTAGTTGGTTGGCTTATATAGAAAACAATTTAAGTGAACATGAGTAATCGTTTAGTTCTGAATTTAATTTAGATAAGGATTCGAGAAGTTTTAATTTTAAAGTATAGGAAGCACTATTTATTGGACTGAAAGAATCAGAATTAACGGGTGGTTATATTTTTGAGAATGTTGTCTAAGTGAAGATAATTCAGGGTTGGAAGGGAGAATATATGGTAAACATGTAGATTATCGGCCCGGCCTAGGAAAAATTGTTTTGTGTAAATATTATCGTTCACCCCTGTTTGAATCTTCGTTCGCGTTATCGTTCACCCGTGTTTGAATATTCATGCGCGTTTGAGTTTTGTTCGAATGCTAGTTGCCGCCATTTTTTGGGGGGAAATCTCGAAATTAAACCCACCGAAAATGCTGTTTACGTAGGCCATTTTATTTACCAAATTGCCCGAAAAAAAAACGAAACACTTTGTTTCCCGTACTTAATTGCATTGGTTATCATTCCAAAATAGCGGAGAGGGAAGCCTATTTATTTTGCGCGCCTGCGTCGTATTCGAAATCTAGCTGACGTTATCTTTCTTATCCAAAAATAAAGAACGATAAGCGCTGTTAACTTACTTTATTTCGGGGGTTACACTTCAGAAATAGCGATGAGGAAGGCGTGGAATCGTTCTTTAATTCCCGTTTTGGTCAACGGGAAGCGCTTGCAGAAGATGGCGGTTGCAAGATAGGCGTCGAATTGAGCGGTTTTTCTCCCGTATTTGGGAATTGAACCTCTCGCATCTCGCCAGACGCGTTCAATATTCTGGGGTCACCTCTAATTGCCGGCCACAGATTTCGCATTCACTTTTAGTTCGCACTAAATTATGCACTTCCAAAAAGTTGTTTAATTTATCTCTAGCAGAAACTAGGCCTAATAGTTCCGCAATAGAGGACGGACAAACTTGAAAATTCGATTGCATTTTGAAACTGCGGAGAAGACGTGCGATTGAGAATTTTCAAACTGCGTAAAAGGGGAATGTTTGACACCCAAACTGCTAAAAAACAAGTAGTTCCTTGAAATGATCTAGCTAATTACATTTAATTGTATAAAAGAAGGTAATAAAAAGAGTAAAATGGGGAAAAATATATTGAAAAATAAAAATGACTCCGAATGGGGATAATAAAAAGCTATTAAGTATGAAAAAAAATTGAAATTAAGCATTTCTGACGTCATGCCCCCCACCCCCCATTATAATTTGCAAAACGATTAAAGACGCTAACATGATGTAGTTAAAGCATTCCCCTCTGTAAACGTCAGAACATTATAACAATTAGGATTATATACTGAGGGGCTGTGCCCCCCAGACCCCCCCCCCAATTTAATGAAACTCAGGATCATCGTAGTGTGCCCCCCCCCCTTTTGCTTACCCCCACACGAGCCGTCCCCTTAAAAATGAAATCGAGCATTTCTGACGTCATACCCCCCACCCCCACCCCCTATTATAATTTGCAAAACGATTAAAGACGCTGACATGATGTAGTTAAAGCATTCACCTCTGTAAACGTCAGAACATTATAACAATTAGGATTATATACTGGGGGGCTGTGCCCCCCAGACCCCCCCCAATTTAATGAAACTCAGGATCATCGTAGTGTGGTCTCCCCCTTGTGCTTACCCCAACACGAGCCGTCCCCTTAAATGTACTCCAAAAACGTGAAACATTTTGGAACACGTACGAAAAAACTACGGTTTATCGGCCGGGCCGATAATCTACATATTTACCGAATATATATGTATATATATATATATATATATATATATATATATATATATATATATATATATATATATATATGTATATATATATATGACCTGACGATGATCTCTGAGGACAAGCAATTTGTATACTGCCACGATGTTCCTAGTGTGTTTACCGAATTCAGACTTGGCACCTATAGCCCTTCTGGGGGAAACTGTTTTTGGATAACTCCAACCGTAGCCTAAAGTGTGTTCTTTTGCGCAATAGCAATGACCTTGGTGCAGTTCCTCTCGGTCACTCTGTCCACCTGCGAGAAACTCACGATGACATAAGAATGGTCATGGATTTACTTAACGACCATGAATACAATTGGATCATATGTGTAGACCGTAAGATGGTCAACTTCCTCCTTGGCCAGCAGAAGGGATATACAAATTTTCCATGTTATCTCTGTATGTGGGAAAGTCAAGCCCGTGACAAACACTGGTTCCAAAAACATTGACCAGTTCGGGAAACTTTGGAAGCAAGAATGCCAAACATTGTTAATGAGCCAATCGTAAGTCGAGAGTAGATCGTTTTCCCTCCACCTCATCTCAAACTGGGGTTGATGAAGCAGTATGTCCAGGCATTGAGCCCTGATAATGATTGTTTTCAGTACAGAGTATCGGTGTTTCCTGCTTAGTCATACGAAAAAATAAAAGCAGGAGTATTTGATGGTTCCCAAATCCGAAGACTTCTGAGTGATTCTAGATTCGTGAACACCATGAATGAAAAAGAGAAGGCAGCCTGGCTCTCATTTTCTGCCGTTGTTCGTAACTTCTTGGGAAACAAAAAAGCGCATAACTACGAGGATATGGTTAATAATTTTATTTTAGCATATCGTGATCTGAGATGCAACATGAGTGTGAAGCTGCATTTCCTAAATAGTCACCTCAACCGATTCCCAGAGAATCTGGGAGCCGTGAGCGACGAGCAAGGGGAACGCTTCCATCAGGATTTGATGACGATAGAAGAGCGCTACCAAGGTCACTCGGATAGTCACATCGGTGATTAGAAGAGATCAGCGAGAGAAAACTTGCAAGAGAAAGAGTCACAAACGCAAATTTTGGCCCAATTGAAATCAAGAAGAGTTCCTCCAGCCTGATGTACGGTCATTAATAAATTAGCATCTATTTGATTACAGTATTTGTAATCCTAATGTATAATTCAAGTTTCCTCTCATATGCAATAAAATGTTTGTGCAAAAAAACTTGCTCTACTATAAATAACGCAAAAGGATGATTCAAAATTACTCCAGGGCATGATGATAGACGTTATAAAATGAAAATTATTGTATAATATTAGTTATTGATATTACGAAAAATCTGTAGCATTTTGGGAGAATCTGATTTCAGATTTAAATTCAGTATGCTCGAATTTGGTAGGAAAATGTACTTTTGTCAATTCACCAAATACATTGTTACCCAGTGTAATAAATGGCTTTAGGCTATAAATGTACTAGGATGCAAAAAAAATATCAAAATGTAATATGAAGGACAAAAATCTGTATAATAAGTTAAAAAATAAATAAATTTAAACGAAATTAATAAGGTTTTCAAAAAATTAGACTTAAATATTCTAAGGAAGCTTGGTCTAAAGCAAGATCTTCTTGTAACTAGACCGGATAAATCTAAAGGTGTTGTCCTCATGAACCGCTCTGACTATGTTCCCAAAATGGAAACAATTATTTCTGAAGAATCTAAATTTCAAGTGGTTAATACTACACCGTTTAAAATAATCATTAGTATAGAGGACCGAATCAACAGAACTCTTAGGTCACTTAATGACCAGAAGTTGATTTCTGAAGTAACCTACCAGTCACTTTTTTCTTCTGGTTCTTCATAATATTCTTTATACGGTCTGCCATAAACTCATAAAGCTGGTATTCCTCTAAGACCTATTCTGGCCGCTTACAATTCACCTAGTTACGATATTGCTAAATCTTAAGTTCCCCTTCTCTCTGATTTATCTCGAAATGAATATACTGTTGATAATTCTAAGCAATTTGTAGATGAACTCAAGCAGCTCGGTTCCAACTGTCATATGGTCAGCTATGACATTTCATCTCTCTTTACAAACATTCCATTAACTGAAACTATAGACATAATTATAAATAAACAATTTCTTTATCACAATAGCTTACATTATGGATTCCCTCGATCTTCGTTGAGAACACTTCTAGAATTAGCTGTCAAAGATTCTGTTTTCACTTTTAATAAAAAAAGTATACAATCAAGTCGATGGTATGGCCATGGGTTCTCCACTTGGACCAACCGTCCCTAACATTTTCATGTGCCATTTGGAAACCAAATTTTAAATGATTGTACTAGAGAATTCAAACCTAAATTCTATAAAAGATACTTAGATGACACTTTTATATTACTCCATACCTCTGCTCAATCGGAACTTTTCAAGAATTTCATAAACTCATATCACCCTAACATTTCATTTAGAATAGAACAAGAAACAGATAACAGTTTATCGTTTTTCGATGTAAAAATAGAAAAGAATCAGGGTTGCTTTGAATTTTTTTCCCGAAAGCCAACGTTTAGTAACCTTGGTTTAAACTTTTACATCTTCTGCACCTATCAACTCAAAGTTAATGCTGTAGAACTTTAACTCACCGTGCTTTCAATATCTGTTCTAACTGGACCCTATTGCATTTGGAAATGATCAAACTTAAAAGTTTTTTTGAAATTAAACAACTACCCACCTCATATTTTTATAAATTGCATTAGGAACTTTTTAAATAATTTATTTAAACCTATAAATAATTATAATCTTCCCTGCCAAAAATTATACATTTCCTTTTCCTTTATGGGATACCAAACTAATACTTTTAGGAAGGAATTTTCGAATATTTTGAAAAAAATTTATCCATATTTTAATTTAACGCCAAATTTTGTAAACCCCTTAAAAATTAGTTCTTTGTTCACTGTAAAGGACCCCATTCCTGACATTTTGCGTTCTAGAATAGTATATATATATACTTGTCCAAAATGATTTTTGGGAACGTACATTGGATGTACGGAACGTCTTCTCAAGGTTCGCATTGATGCTCACCGTGGGGTCAGTTACAGAACAGGAATGGATCTCTCTGTAAAAGAAAACTCTAACCTTCTCCTAATTGAGTCCTTTTTAATTTAATACAATCAGCCTTAGTTAAATAAGGACGCTACTTCCACACCGTTATATATAGCCTGATTAACTTCATTTGATTTTTTAAACTAGTTACCATTAATTAATTACCACTTAAACAACCAACTAGATAACATTTTTTTTTGTTTCTTTGTTTTTCGACCAACCAACTACATAGAGCAGAGAACCAACTAATACTAAATCACATCTTTCCTGTTAGTATAATTTTTAAATTTATCCATTCATCTCACAGCTTTATCCAAATCAGGTAACAAATTTTAGTGTATTTATTGAGGTTTTCCTTTTCTTCCAATCGTAACCTTATTAATTTCGTTTGAATTTATTTATTTTTTAACTTAATATACAGATTTTTGTCCTTTATATAGCATTTTGATATTTTTTTTGCATCCTAGTACATTTTTAGCCTGAAGCCACTAATTTTCATTGTCCTCCTAACCTTTAAGTAATTGTTCTTATGTAAATCTTTAATATTCTAGCCTAGAAGATGGGTCCAGAGCCCGAAACGTTGGCAATATATGTTATATTCAGTACTTGCCCTCCTTTCCCTGCTGAAGATCCGGCTTGCTAGAAGCAAAAACATACACGTATATATACATACATATATATATATATATATATATATATATATATATATATATATATATATATATATATATATATATATATATATATATATATAATATAGCAGAGAGATTGTGCGCTGTTTAGTGTATACGTAGTTTGAGGATAAATAACAAGGCTGCAGTTAGGATTTACTCGTACATCATGGTATTTTAATTCCTTGATACCGACGTTCCAGGTAGGAAACCATTTTCAAGTAGCTAGAATTAGAAATATATAAACATAAAAAAATTGTAGAAAGTTATCCGAATAAAAAGAAATCGTATGGGGAATGTGAAGCAGCAGAGTTGGGTGTATTCAAATTGTGTATAAAGGAATGTTCTCATGGACTTTTAAGTAAGACATGCCACATAAATACGATTTTTAAGATCGGGAATGAAACGAACAATTAGGGAGTGTGAAATAAGGAAAATGTAGACGCACAAAGCAGGTAAGTCTCATGTTTTGTTTAAAAAAATAACACATATTTCTCATTCACTTTCCGTTAAAACGCCTACATTTTCACCTTCCCCAATTTGAAATAAATATAAAGAGAAATAATCGTTATCATTAAATTCGCGTTATATGTACTGGTTGCGTGCGTTACTTCCGAAACCTGTCTCTATTCCGACCCCATGAACAATGAGTGTCGAGTAAGCAAACTGTCTTTCCTCATTTCGGCAGAAATTAACTCGGGTGCGACCCCCTCTTTCTGGCCCGTGAATAGGGCTAAACGGCGTTAGAGGTAGAATATTTCACCATCCAGGAAGTTGTTCATTATTTTCACCTAATCACGCCGGCCATTAACCCCACTACCCTCCCTCTGTAATAAATTGACCAGCTGAGTCGTCACTTAGGCGAACGGTTATTCGTTTTCACTTGCCTAATGAATAACGACCAGGTAATTCTTTAATCAAATGATTAATAACGCTATTTGCACGTTAATGTCTACAAAGGGGGTCCATTTTTAAATCCAAAACTTTCCTTACCTAAATTAGTGTTTGCCTGCTGAGGATAGGCAACCTTTCTGTTTGATTAGCGAGGCTTTATTAGGACGGGGGTCGTGATTATCCTGCCCTACCTGGCAGGAAGTTCATAACAAAAAAAAATCAATCGCACCCAGATTCTTTCATATTTGGGGTCAGACTTTGCGAAATGAGAGGTAGGGAGTGAGTTTTCTGAAAAGGTAGAAAGGAAAATTTCATGGCAAACGAGTGTTAGAAGATTTTATAGCAATGCATCTTGCAAGGAAACGATTTCTAGCTCCGCATCTTCCGAGAAAAGATTTTCTAGCTACGTATCTTGCAAGGAAACGATTTCTAGCTACGTATCTTACGAGAAAAGATTTCCTAGCGACCAATTTTTCTAGTAAACGATATATAGTTATGTCTTTTGCACGGAAAATATTTCCTAGCGACCTGTCTAACAGAAACGATTTTCTATCAACGCATCTTGCAAGGAACGATTTTCTAGCTACCTATCTTCCAAGAAAAGATTTTCTAGCAACGCACCTTGCAAGGGAACGATTTCTAGGCACGTATCTTCCGAGAAAAGAATATCTAGCTAGGTATCTTCCAAGAAAAGATTTTCAAGTGACAGGGAAAATATTTTCTTGCGACGTGTCTAAGGAAAAGATTTTTCAAGCTACGACTCTAGCAAGGAAACGATTCCTAGCTATGTATCCTGAATGAACAATATTTTCTAGCTACGTATATTGCAGGAAAAAGAGTTTGTAGCAACGTATTTGTCAGGGAAAATGTTATCTAGTTAAATATCCTGCAATAAAAATATTTCCTAGATTCGTCTCTTGGAGGAAAAAGGCGCGAAAGCATCTTTCAAACACGTAATTGAAACATCAAATGAAACTTTGTTTTGGCATCATTTATTAATGTAAAATATTCCTCACCAAATATTACTTTGAAATCCCCGCAGAGGGGTCTCAGTTATTGCATGAAAATCACGCTGCAGCTGACATCTTGGTGTCTGGGGTGTCATTTATTGCATGAAAAGCACGCTGCAGCTGACATCTTAGTGACTGGGGTGTCATTTATTGCATGAAAATCACGCTGCAGCTGACATCTTGGTGACTGGGGTGTCATTTATTGCATGAAATTCACGCTGCAGCTGACATCTTGATGACTGGGGTGTCAGTTATTGCATGAAAATCACGCTGTAGCTGACATCTTGGTGTCTGGGGTGTCAGTTATTGCATGAAAAGCACGCTGCAGCTGATATCTTAGTGACTGGGGTGTCAGTTATTGCATGAAAATCACGCTGCAGCTGACATCTTAGTGTCTGGGGCGTGTTATTGCATGAAAAGCACGCTGCAGCTGACATCTTGATGACTGGGGTGTCAGTTATTGCATGAAAATCACGCTGCAGCTGACATCTTGGTGACTGGGGTGTCATTTATTGCATGAAATTCACGCTGCAGCTGACATATTGATGACTGGGGTGTCAGTTATTGCATGAAAATCACGCTGCAGCTGACATCTTGGTGACTGGAGTGTCAGTTATTGCATGAAAATCACGCTGCAGTTGACATTTTGGTGACTGCGTAGCCTCCCGGGCCTCAACCTCATCAGGTGAATTTCCTCCATTCATTTTCACTTCATCTTTGTTTTCACCACTTTCTTTGCACATCTCAATTTGCAAACTTTCTGTAAGAGGTACTGGTTGGTTTTCGCTATAAATTTTCCGGTTCCACCCTCTCCCCACTCGTCCTTGAAAACGAAAATTTAATTAATATCGACAATAAAGAAGATATTTTGCTATACATTGATAAAATGAATAATCCATAAGCACCCCCCGTCCCCCCGATATCGCATTCGATGGAGTTTTCCTTCGTAATTTGAACGAAACGAAATGAGTCATTGGCGAGGCAATGATTGATTTGTATACAAAGTTTCCGCCATCATCATTTTCTTTTCATATATTTCTCGCTGCATTTATCCTTCTATATTTTGATGTATGGAATTTGATCATACAAAACTATGTATTCAATCCTATATATATCTCGAAATATTTCCTTATTAAATTCTCGCCTTTTTTCCTGCGGCGAAGCGCCAGGTCTAGGCCTCGCTTCTTGTTTTTCAAGAGAAGTAAAGTTCAATTGTACCCATTTAGAGCCATGATATGACCCATATGACCATTGGACATATGGTTACTCACCCTGGAGATTTCAAATCTGCCATCGGATTTGGCGCTGTGTGGCGCCATCTAGTGGCAGAAGCCTCATTTAGCCATTGAAAAGCACTTGCAAGTGATTTGAACCATGGGAAACCATCGATGCAATAACCATTTATCATCTAATCACAAAACGCTACAGGTCGGTGGAGGGACTTTCCCTCTTGTTTATACAAATCAAAGGTTCAAAACAAGTCGAGTGTTTACTAGCAATTTACCCTTAGTAAATATAATTTATTCCAAACATTAGAATGATCAATATCATTATTATTATTGAAAACACCCAGGAAAGGATTAATGAAGTTCAGCGTTCATTTTTCGCGATAAATAACAAAAGAGTGCGTTTTAAACTTCGGGCTTCTAATATATTAAATCAAGTGGCACGGATAAATTTGTGATTAAAAAAAGAGTACAATAGAACATAACTGATTGTGGGGACTTTTGAAAATACGCAATAATGTCAGGAAGCGAAATTTACCTCTATTGTGGTCGTCTTGTCAAATACAAAGTAACAAGAGGGGAAGTCCCTCCACCGACCTGCGGCGTTGTGTGATTAGATGATAAATGGTTATTGCATCGATGGTTTCCCATGGTTCAAATCACTTGCAAGTGCCTTTCAATGGCTAAATGAGGCTTCTGCCACTAGATGGCGCCACACAGCGCCAAATCCGATGGCAGATTTGAAATCTTCAGGGTGAATAACCATATGTCCAATGGTCATATGGGTCATTTCATGGCTCTAAATGGGTACAGTTGAACTTTACTCATTAAAAAAAAAGCGACGCCTAGACCTGGCGCTTCGCTGCAGGTCAAAACAGCCAAATGAAATTAGCGTCTTTGTGAAAACACGAGTCCAGGCGATTTGAATGAAATGCAGTTGTTGTTGTTGTTGTTGCATTGCTCCCCAGGAACAGATGACCTCTGCTCCCTTCGACCGTGTGGGAGACTAATGAAGAAAGCCTTTGATCCTGCAGCCTTTGATCCCCCTTATCGAGCGGTGAATTACATCCAGCTTAGCTAGGGAAGATATGCACTGCTGCGCTCGCAAGACCCCCGATGGCTTCGAACAAGAAGGAGATAGCATGGATTCCATCTACCCCATCGGTCCTGGAACCATGTGTATAAAGCGACACGACTCCGATGTGACAAGATGCATGCTCTCAGAAATGCGAACGCAATAATCCAGGTACTGTGGCAGCTTTAGGAACAGAAGCGTGGCGATTAACCAACGGCCCTAGAATTACACCCAACTCTCAAAGGAATTACCTCTCCCTAAACTCAAATAGATTACGGCGTGATTGACGTCTTTCCTCGCTCTATGCAGCGTCGAGATTGTCCGCGGAAGATATGAAAGCCGGTGGCGACTGGTGTGAGGTAGTCAATCCGAAGCACATACCGCATAGTGCACTGTGCACGACGTAAAGCGAGTGGCATTTCTCTGGCATTGACAATGAGGCTTTCTATAGGGAACGTGCTGAAGGAACCAGTCACCAAGCGGAGACGGTGAGCTAGATCGAATCCACCTTCCACAATAAATACTCGGATAAAGATTGATAAATCCCACATACTCGTATCTAGTCAAGGTTTGCGCGAGCAAAGGAACGTTAAAGAGAGGAAGTGTATCTCTATCAGTACCTCACGTACTGAACTCAACGGAGTGAAAAATGTCCATAGCCACGTACAAGTGATCCTAAGGTTGCTGGTATGTACCTCCCAGGTGATGTGTCGTTAAATACAAGGAATCAGTACGCGTCCAACGCGTCCATTGGAGACCCATTTATGACCAGGCCAAGATCTGAGTGATGATCATGAAGGAGGCATTCATATTTGGCCTTGATCCTCAGAAGATGAGGAGCCATTCCTTATTAGGGGGAGGGGGGAGTGCCTTCTGCAAGGCACAGCCAGGGACGGAATCAGATTTGTGGGTAGCTCCACTAAGTGGTGATCCGCACCCGGGGAAGGCTCCATCTACTGACGTTGGGCCACATTAGTCCCGTTTGCAGGGCTATCACCTCGTGTGGGACATCCATGGGGTTATCCCCCGTGTTTTAATTGGGATTCTTGATGGTGAGCACTCTGAGTAGCACCCTCCTGTAAAGGTAAAATGTTTCTACTATGTTAATAAATCTGGGGTTTATTGTTGCTAGACCCCAGGGACATCTAGTCATGGTACCCCCCACCTTGAGAGGATCCGCCAGTATTCTCAGCACTCTACGGGATCATTTGGTTTTCTTATTTTTTTTATTTGATGAGGGGACTCTGGGAATGCAAAGGTGGGACCACTTATACACTTAGGAGAGAACCGCTTTGGGGCGCCTCTCCAATCGAAGTAGGCAAAGGGAAAGCTCATTTGCCTAGGGACAGCTGAGGGGAAAATTCCCTTAGCCCTAGAAGAATTTGGGAAACCCCCGACTAAATTAAAAACAAAACCTTTTTTTTCCCTGATTTCGAATCCAAAAATCGGTGTCTGTCTCTTTGCTCTAGTTTTCCTGCTATCTGGAATTTATGATTTTACTGAAATTAACCCTATTCATGCTCTGTTTCAGATCTAATAATGGCCTGTGCATAAATCATCCTAATGCATTCTGTTACATCTGTGGCTGCTACACACCTGTTCATCAAAGGTGTTGAAATATAACAAGGTTTGTGAGCCGTGTATATACGGCCTATTTTAACATTCTCCTTGGTGACTAGGACAAGAAGTGGGCTCCACAGAGCATAATTGCAAGGAAATTCTTTGTGACTGGACAAAAGAATGACGAAAATGTCTCCCTTTATAAAGAAATATCCTTGATTTGACGAGAGCCAAAGGATCACGAAAGT
The DNA here is from genome assembly GCA_963969495.1 of Ceratothoa steindachneri. NCBI lineage: Eukaryota > Metazoa > Arthropoda > Malacostraca > Isopoda > Cymothoidae > Ceratothoa > Ceratothoa steindachneri. The sequence goes on from OZ018322.1 coordinate 57,739,463, forward strand.
GACTGCTATTTTTGCCTGGTCAACACTAAAGGGGTTAGAAAGAAACCCGGCATATATTCTATCCCAATGTTCCTTCTGGAATACAACTTACTCCGCATTCTGAGGAAGTTCTAGCTCCAGTTATGCATATTCTGAAGATGAAAGCAGTAAATCTGATCAGGAATTTTAAGACATGGTCTCAGATTCCCAAGACTCCTCATCTAATGCGAAACAGTCATCAGGCCTCTTAGGGTTTTACTCAGGCGGAACTGAATGACTGAGCGCATGATTTGGCACTCTCAAGGAAGCATCAGAGCCATTAGCTTCCCAACTAAATGAAAAGGAAAACCTTGACAGCTCTGCAAAAGTCTCAGAAACGGAACCAGATCTTTGTGACCTTTCTATCGGAAGATAAGCAATTAGTTTACTCCCACAATATCCCAGGCCTTCTAGCACACTTAGGTGTTGTCTCGTATAACCCTGCAGAACGTAGATTGTTTTTGGATAGTTCTAAACGCAGCCTCAAGTGTTTTTATTCTCTTCCATAATACCGATGTGTTTGGTGCAGTCCAAGTTGGTTGATCACTCAGTGCATTTGCGGAAAATCCATGACTACATAAAAATATTCATTAACTTACTAAAATATCAAGAGCACAACTGGATAATTAGTGTGGACCAAAGAATCGTCAACTTCCTTCTTGACCAACAGAAAGGTTTCACTAAGTTCCCATGATATATACGCATGTCGAAAAGTCGAGCTTGAGAAAAAAGCTGCATCCAGAAGGATTGGTACATCAATGAAGCTCGGAAGCAGGCGTGAATGGCCCCATTCTCATTGAGAGAAAATCATTTTCCCCCCACTCCATCTCTAGCTTGGTTTGATGAAGTAGTTTGTAAAGGCATTGAAGACTGACAGGAAATGCTTTCAGCACATAATTTCTGCCTTTCCTGCTTTATTTTTTTTTAGAAAATCAAAGGTGCATTTGATGGAGCTTAAATTTGTGCCTTTGAACGTGATCTGGAATTATAAAAAAAAATGAATGCCAAAGAGAAAACAGTGTGGCTGTTATTCGTGGTGGTCATACCAAACTTTTTTGGTAACAAAAAAGCCGATAACTATGAGGATTCGGTTGCTAGAATGCTGTTGGATTTTCGTGATCTCAGATGCAACATGAGTGTCAAGCTTTATTTCCTGAATAGTCACATTCATCATTTCCCAGATATCCTTGGAACTGCAAGTGATGAACAAGACCTCATCCCGATGGAAGAGCGCTATCAAGGGAGATGGTACAGACATATAGCGGACTACTACTGGAATATCAAACGAGATGACCCCAACAAACTCTTCAAACGCAAGAACTTATCAATAAATAATTAGGAATCTGAGTGAAAAAAATGTAATATTGATATGAGTGAAAAAAGGTGTAATGGGGATCTTAGTGAAAAAAGTGTCAGATAGATCTGATTAAAAAAGGTGTAATATGCATTTTGAGTGAAAAAGATGTAATATGGATCGGAATGGAAGAGATGTAATGTGGATCTGAGTGAAAAGGGTGTAATATGGATGAGTGAAAAATATATAATGTGGATGAGAGTGAAAAAAGGTGGAATGTCGGTCTGAGTTAAAAAGGTCTAATATTTTGTGTTTAATTGCTCGATCAATTGAAAGGTAACAATAAGATGTTCAAGTTTGCGTCACCCTGGATTTTATTTTCAGAGGAATCCAACGGAGACTACCTGGACCAAATCTCGTCATTGCAGCCACTAAAGAGGGCGTCGCTGGCCAAGCTGGCCGAAAATATTACTTCTCCCTTAGAGCAGAGTTCAGCTACACTGCCACTGCAAGTGGAGCTAATTGCAATTTGAGAAAAATTGGTTTCCCCGGTACGCATCTTATCGCACTGTCTATTTGGGCTATGCACTTCACCCAACTTCACCAGGTTCTATATGAAACAGTTCCAAAACTTGTAGGTGCCCTCGTTAGCCGCGCTTTATGTTAAAAACACCCCACTGGGTATGGTTAGTCGTGGTAGGGGAGACTGAGATAAGGATAAACCGAGATGAGTTGCGCTCCATCCTTGTCAACAGCGCACCGAGTAGTCTCCTCTTCTCAATAATCTATTATCGACGTTCTTTCAACATATTTTCGCCACTTTCGTTACGAACCTCTTCTGAAAATAAGGGGTAGAGATGCACTCGTTGGTTTTTCCTTTATAATTGTATTAAAAATCGCATTTGAGGCTTATAGGACCCCTCCCCCAGAGTATTTTGAGTTAAGATGATTTGCGACTTTAACCCTTTGCAACCCAAGGGGACGTTAGGGGTTGGATGAGCACCATGGTAAAGTTGCCAACCAGATTGCGTGCTCTCCTGGCCTCGACGGCATCACCCGTAAAGGGATGTTACAATCGAGAAAGCTGGGCAGATCTTGGAGAGTTGCGCGCTTTCCCTGTATCAACATTTCCAAATAGTCTTCTCTTTAGACTACTCGGGCTATATTCTTTCTCCGTATTTTCACTTCGGCCAACTTCACCACCTTTTTTAATAACTTCTTACAATGTTCCTAGTGGAGGTGTCCTCGTTAGTGTGCGCTTCAAAGTTTCATGAAAAAACTTTTCAAGATTCCTGTATTTTCTATTTTCCACATTTCCTCTTCATTACATTGCAAATACATTCGTTGTTTATGCCTAACTTGCGTTCTTTAATTATTCAATTAAATGTGTCAGCCCACATGTTTCCTTGTTCTGTCTGACTCACGAATAAAAGGAGTCCTTATTACTACAGCGAGTCCAAATGTTTCCTTGATTCGACTTTATTGCAAGTCCTATTTTTTTCACCATTTCCGCTCTGAAATCTTTGATAATATTTTTCTTTAAAAACCTCCTTGGAAAATATCTACCTTATCCGTTGTACTTTGTTTTTTGTTTTCTTAAAAAAACTTCTCCCTTGAGAGAATTTAAGTTGCTGCTTGAATTTATTCCCCAACAAAAACCTCAACTTTCAAAAACAAATGCTGGATATACAAACTTTGAAAATATTTCAAGTGACAACGGTTATTACGCCAAATCAGTCGTTTGAGCCAAATTTCGAAAGGTTTGTTGTCGTTGTCGGGAGTGGGGAAAAAAAGAAGAAATGGCGTCATAAAGTTCTGATTGAAGCGATTCTTTTTATAAGAGTTAGGGTTGGCCGAGTGAATGAAACGTCTCGTCCTCTGAATCACAATACCACTTTGAGTCAGCGGTTCGAACCTCCCACGATTTATTTTCCCTCAATTCTCTTTGTGTTTTCTTAGCAATGCAGATATGCTTAGGGAAGATATCCAAAACAAAACCTACCTGAAAAATGAATCCGGCGTAGCTAAGCTACATTGATTGTGGCTTGTCATTGGATAGACTTCTAATTCAGATCGACTTTGTGGAGGCTGGCATGCAATGTAGTGACCTGACGCTCAAATCTCACATTAATTTGTAGGTAGCACAAAAAAGCCCCCCCATCCTTTCCGTTAAAATACCGCAAACAGGGCAAATCGGTAACAAAACCCTTACTAAAAAAATAATCATTGATTGGCTTTATATTTCGAAAAACTAGATTTCTTACTAATCTTGCATAGAAAAATGTCGTAACCTCAGAATACTGAAGCGAAAGTGCATCAAGTGTCTTCCTCTTATGCTGAAGAATGAGAAATTGAGCTTTGTGGCTTTTATTTGTTAACATCGAATTAATCTGGCGGCGAGAGAACGAATATTGTGTTAATGAAAGCTCGTCTACGAGTAAGAGTGGAATTCTATGACTGCGGCACTCGGATGCTGTTCGCCAGTCGTGGCTTTTGGAAGGATGCCCAGATGTGTGGCTCAGGTCGCTTGCATATACTTTTGTCTTTCTATTCACTTACAGTTTTGAAGTGTACATGTACGTTTAGGAATGAAAGTTTTCTGTCAAATCCGTCAGGATGACGAACTTTTTGAGGTATGTCTGCCAAGATCAAGTATATATTTTGTATATATCATATATGTCATGCTGTATATTGAAGAAACATTATTTATTTTAGTTGACAAAAGAATGTCAGAAAATAATCAAATCAAAGAGAGAACTCTTCTCGTAGGTTAGTAGTAGTCACATCTTCATAAATATATTTCACTTTAATAAAAATATATTTCAGTAAGATGAAATCATAGCCTTTAAGAAAAGTTTTAGATTCAAATTCTTTAAACCTGACCTCAGCTTGGAATGGCGACAAAAATGACGAATGTCACATTGATCATGCGTGCCATAGGTCGGCCAACCATTTTCGTTATTTCGCAGTAAATTTTAGGATGGCAATTATCTCCTGATAATGCGAATGTCATTGCGGTTCGATATAATATCGAACACGGTTCCTGGCTGCTTGTCCAGGTCACGCAAAAACCGGTCGTTCTTTGCTGCAACTAACGAAGGCATCTCCTAAGACACGAAATTTAAGACAGAGAAATAGTTGGAAGTGCAGCCACTGGGGAATTGAACTTCAGAGATTATTATTATTATGATTTTTATGATGATGATTATTATGATGCTTATTATTATTATTATCATTATTGATACAAAGCAGTTGGGACAATGATGGAGGCAATGGACGAGCGGATTACACCAGCAAATCCTTCGAGCGTAAGCAAAGAATAAAAAAAGAGTTCAAAAGCATTTTTCGTTTCCGAATTCTTTAATAATTTTATATCGCATTAAAGCATTTCAATAAAATTAATTAAACATAACAATTACACGAGATGTATGAAAAGGCATCGCCAGTTTTATTTCAACATTCAAGTTTTAGTCTAATGGGAAAGATACAGTGAACTGAGGGCCAATATTGGATTCCTATTTATCAAAAGACGAAAACCAACGGGGGTATCTCCACCAGGAATAAGCCAAGGGAGCTAGTGATGGCAGAAAGTGAAACATACATAAGGTTATTCAAAATTTATGAATACATGAAAGGGAATAGTGCAATATTAGTAGTGTAATATTAGAGAGGTGAATGGAATTGTACTAAATATTCGTAAATCTTCGCATTGGTTAAAAAAATCCGTTCACATGATTTCAGACTGTAAAATTGTGATGAGAGAGTCCGCCACACTTCCACAAAAATGAGGTTTGAAGACCACATGAACTGTCAGAAGAACAACGTGTACAACGCGCGAATCTTGCTTCATCTCGAACCTAATCGATCTTTTCAACAATTGCAACATCTAAATGAAGCGCTTGAACATAAATGCCCTTCACCTTTCAACCGAAAGGGGTTCGTGGACCCCCTCCTTCATGACGATGCACGGCCACACGGGAAGAGTTTGGACCCAAGAACAAAATTATTGCGTTAAGTTGGGAAGTTCTTCCTCATTCCACCCTCATTTAATGGCCCTTGCACCATCACATTACGATTTATTTAAGTCATTACAACATCACCTATATAAATTGTAAAGTTTACTCCTATATAGAGGTAGAAAAAGGACATCAAATCATATATTTCATCAGAACCGAATGATTTCTTCAAGAAAAGTTTCAGCTCATGAGTTAAAAGGGGATTGTCAATAATGGTGGAAACTACTTTCTTGAATAATCTATTTATTTTTACATTAGAAAATTATTTTAATTTCCTGTTAAAAAACATAAACAAGATCTGCTGACCAAAGTCGCGTGCTCTCACTTATTCTGATTTATGACCTTATGACCTTCAAAACTTTAAATAACTCCCGGACTGACCTTGGGACGACCTTGTCAATTAAATCATTCGAAAGAGAATGTAAAACAACATAGGGGATTCCAATTTTGTTAGAATCGGCCGAAAAGTTTCAATGTTATAACCCCCCCCCCCAAAAAAAAACCCGGACACAGGCCGACATAGTGAGAAATATAGAGTCGCACGCGACTAATAAGACCTTTAGAGTGTGTCCGTCGATCGACTAAGGTAAAGTTAGATATTCTGAAGAGGTGGGTCTTGAAGCTTCTCTTGAAAGCAACAAAGCAGGTTCTCTCATTGATAAGCACATGAAGAGTGCTAACACAAAGATTGAGCTAAAGGAATGGGTTTGGATGCAAGACTAATGCATTAGTTGGGTCGCACCAAAGATTCAGTCGTTTGGCAGCAATTTTTAAACATTAATAACTACCGAGTGTAACCCCACCCCCCACAACTAACGCTAGATTACTTTAAAATGGTGAGGAATTATGTAATATTGAGTGGAATTTGAGAAAAAAATTCCATAAACACGCTAATTTAGCACGGTAAAGCATATTAGAAGACTAAATTTAAAAACAAATAACAAAGATAAAATAAATAGAAAGACTAAGCACAAGCTAAAAAGGCGAACAAAAAAGAGAGAAAAGAAAAGCAGAAAGACAACAATAAGGAAGTGCGCTCCGGCATCAGGGATAGGCTCACCTCCACCCGACGCAGGACTAGCAACCTACAGAAAACCAGTAAAATAAAGTGGAGGGGGCCAGCTTCCTCCAAAAAAGTCGTATAGTTTACAGGTCTGTGTGAAACAACCAGGGACAAGCGGTAGAAACCCCACTCGTCCCGGTACCGGGACATGTAACGTGCGCGAAGATCATTCAGACTGGGACATTCAACAAGAATATGCCGAACAGTCTGAGGGACAACGCAGTCATCACAATAAAGTGCAGGCGAGCGCTCCATAAAATGGCAGTGCGTCCAGAAAGTTATCCAATTCGGAGATGACAGAAAGCAACTTGAAGCTGTCGCGTAATTTGGGAGGGAGGGGGGAGTCCATGGGAACACTCGTGGAGCAATGGCACGTAAATTTAACTTCCCATCGAATGTCTCCCATCTCCTATGCCAAACAGCCTGGATATTTGCCGTATTCCTGCCATGTAATCGGTGTGAAGAAGAGCGAAACGCTGGTCTGGTCGCTCAGTCCTTGCAGACGCTTTGGCGCCCTCATCGGCGCGCTTGTTCCCCACAATTCCTACATGTCCAGGAACCCAGCAGAGGATAATCTCGACATTCGCCCGTTCCGCCATAACCGTGGCGCCTCGGATATCACGAACCAAGGAATGCGGAGATTTTAATGCTCCGAGAACACTCAGGGCGCTTTGTGAGTCACTATAAATCACAATGGGACTCCGGACCATGCACTTTGCGTTATCTCCCGTACCAAGCGGCGTATTGGAACAAGCTCGGTCGTGAAGACAGACGCAGCGCTTGGCAGAACCCCGCTGAACTCAAACAGATGAGAGAACGGCGTGGAAATCGACCCCCTTTTGGGACGTGGAGCCATCCGTATACACTGACACGGTTCCAGCGTGACACGAAGTGTGCTCCAAAAAGGTCGAAGGCAATACTCCCGGCGCTGTAGAAGCTTTGGGAGGAGAGTCGTGGCGAGAAATGGTCAAAGGTGGTAGGTACCATGCAGGGTCGCGTTCTGGGCAGAACCAGAGGCGACACCGGCCCGAGGGTTATACCGAGCTCTCGTAGGAGTTTCCTAGCCCGAAACACAAAGGGCTTAGGGTATGACTGACGTCTCTCCGTGGCATAGACACCGTCGAAATCAGCCTCGGATGCAGTGAGAGCTATTGGCGATTGAGGGAGGTGCGTACAGGCAATAATACACTGTGCACGATGCAGAGCGAGTGGCACAAGTAGGCTCTCAATGGGGAAAGTGCGGAAGGCACCGGTCGCCAGGCGAAGGCCGGTGTGGTGGATCGAGTCCACCTTCCGCAATACACGCTCGGCTGCGGATGAAAAAACCTCACATCCGTAGTCGAGCTTGGAACAAACAAAGGATCGATAAAAAGTAAGGCTGTAGCCCTATCAGCGCTCCAAGCGATGAACGTCACAGAACGAAGAATATCCATGGCGCAGGACAAGAGACCCTAAGGCTGCGAATATGAGCCTCCCAGGTGAGGCGTCGGTCAAATACAAGATCAAGGAAACGGTGCGAGTCAACCACTTCCAGGCGCAACGCATTGAGAAATAAATCTGGGTCAGGATGGAGCTGTTGATAGCGGCAGAAGTGCAGCACCTTAGTCTTGGCCAATGAAAACCGAAAGCTATGCGCTTCGGCATAGCGAGAGACGCAGTTCAATGCCTGTTGGAGTCGACGCTCCAGAGTTGGCATCTGAACCGCGCCAAAAGAGATCGAAAGGTCGTCCACGTAGAGAGTAGCGAGAACATCTTCTGGCAACACCGAGGTGATGCTGTTGATGCTCAGGGCAAAGAGCGTAACACAGAGGACACTTCCCTGCGGGACACCCTCTTCCTGCTCCATTGGAACAGAGCCTCCCCCCACCTGTACGCGGAATCGACGATCTCGCAAAAATTCAGATATAAATATTGGGAGGCGTCCCCTCGCCCCCATCGTGTGGAGAGTCTGCATGATTCTGTATCGTCATGAGGTATCATAGGCCTTCTCCAGATCAAAAAACACTGTGGCGTAGTGCTGTTTACGAAGGAAAGCCTCGCAAACGGCATTTTCCAGTCGGAGCAGAACATCCGACGTGGAATGGAACTTGCGGAAGCCACACTGTGCAGAAGACAGATGGCCAACAAAAGACCAAAAGACAGAAGACAGACTGCCCAACTATAGGTAATATATATATATATATATATATATATATATATATATATATATATATATATATATATATATATATATATATGCAGATACACCCACATAGGAAAATGAAAAGTGATTCCGATCGCTTTCTTCTTTATTCTTAAAGACCTTTTCAAGGAATGAATAGGAGGCTGGACATACCTTGCCTTAAATAGTGTAAGGTGGGGATTAGCCTACCCACCTCTGAAACCACCTCTAATTAAGGGGTACAAAATCCTGAAACAACTTTAATTTGAGATTTTAAGTATGTAGTGATAATGGGGTCTAGCATAAACAAACCAGGGCTAAGGTTGAAATTTGAGGAGCGTTAATGGAGATACATTCTAATATATTTCTTGAAATATAATTACTGCATTTTATGGCTGGTTTGGCACTGCTCCAGTTAATGCTATGGTAAAGATTGTACATATGTACAAAAAGCGCAGCTTGTTCACTGTAATTACGTACATTGGCTTGATGTTGTTTAACCCGGACATCTAGTTCTTTCCCGGTTTGTCCATAATAACATTTTTGGCAGTTGTTGCAAATTTCAACCTTAGCCCTGGTTTGTTCATGCTAGACCCCATTATCACTACATACATAAAATCTCAAATTAAAGTTGTTTCAGGATTTTGTACCCCTTAATTAGGGTTCAGAGGTGGGTAGTCTAATCCTCCCTTCCACTATTTCAGGCAAGGTATATCCAGCCTCCTGTTCATTCCTTGAAAAGACGAAAGCGCTCGGAATCGTTTTTCACTTTTCCTTTGTGGGTATATCTGCATAACTTTGACTCACGTGCAATTTGTGTGTTTTTATCATATATATATATATATATATATATATATATATATATATATATATATATATATATATATATATATATATATATATATATATATATATAGATATATATATTATTCCCCGCCTAATTGAATCCCCTTCAAAGACAAACCGTCTAATCAAATGCGCGAATCGTTCCCCACTCCACCCCACTTGCCCCAAGTCGGCTTCAATTCGGCAAAGAGGAGAAAAATCAACTTCCATTCACTACGGAATTATGAGGGGATGTGCCTCCTTCTTTTAGAACCCATTATAAAGGACCTTGACTCGGCTAGGGACTGGGTCCCTTTTAATGGGAAATGGGGAAGGAGTTGACTCAAGCATTGATTAGGCGGAGGAGGCAAAAACGGGAGGGTGTTCGGGACCCCAAATCTTCTTGGTATTCCGCTGATCAACCCCGGATTCTGGCCAGTATTTGCCCTCGGATCCGTGAATTGAGAGGGTCACGCCTTTCTCTAAAGTCAGACACGGTAGCCCTCGAGGGTGAATGAAGTTCTAATTTCGGCCCTAATTAGGGATAAAGGTTAAGTTAATTTTCTAAAATATAAAAATAAACATTTTTTACTGCTAGTAGCTGAGCGAAAAGGACTTTTATTCAGTGTAAACAGTACATAGTTCGAGTAGCCAAATGAGGGGGCGACTTCGAGAGCAGAATGGCGATCAAATCTCATGAATGTCCCTCTCATGTGGAGAGGATAAAAAGCTTATTAATCCAACACGAAAATAATCCTTTTAGAGAGCAATACAAAAGAGAGGAGACAGACAGGCAGAAGGAAGCCTAAATTTAATCGAATAAGACTAAAAAAAAAAGACTAACGGAGACAAATCCTGCATTAAACGCAGCCAAGCCAAGACGGTAGCAACGACGGCCACAGGTTTATTTTCTCGCCAACGGAGAGATACTATTTTGAGTGCAAAGAAACACAACAGAGCCTGCTATAGGCCCTGTTCACTCTCGTGGCACCGAGACATTGACAGCGCACTCGGCTACTATTTACTCCCTTGCTACCCACTTCCACACCGCCTATCCAAAGTTTACCATTAAAGCTTACACCGGCCCTAACCATTCTGATAACAGAAACAATCCACATATTGTTCAAGCTTTTTTCTGCTATCTTTTCCACTCTGACGGCACGGTCTCTCTCCCCATCACCCCTGCCGAATTATGGGCCTTCTTCTCTGAAAAGATAGCTCATATCTAATTTGGAATTCCCTCTACCCCTCTTCTTCCACACTTGGTAATCATCCAGTCTGGCTTCAATGCAAGAAAGAAAATTAAATCAGCTCTCCTTAATGTGAGCTAACGGCTTCGTCGTCCCACTGAGGCTGGCTGCCTTCCATTCTAGTACTTCTCAATGGCTTGGCTGCCTTCGAAACTGTCGATTACACTGTTCTTCCTCATCGTCTTAGTGAAATCTCGAGGGGCTCTGGAACCGCCATCGACTGGTTCTGGTCTTAACTGTCACCTCGTACCAAATCTGGAATAATATACTTAGGACGGCAGAGGTGCAATTATTGGTCCGCTCAGTTCCTTTTCTCCTTGGAATTCCCATGCGTCGCCTCTATCTATCATTCCCTTTTTATGCTGATACTCAAATCTAGCTCTCTGTCTCCCCAGCATCTTCTATCACCATACAACATTATTAATAAATGGCTCTCGATTTGAGAACAAAACACAAAACCACAAAAACAAAGCGAAGAAACACAAAATAATTAAGAAAAATTAACACGAAAACAAAGCAAAGAGAACACGGAAAAACGGGAAGAAAAACCAATAAAAAACAACAATACGAAGAAAACACAAAAAAAAACGAAAAAAACAAGAATGAAACACAAAGTAAACACGAAAACAATGTAAACATGAAAACAACAGGAATGAAGCACAAAGTAAACACGATAACAACGCGAAGGAATACAAATAAACATAACAATAGAAGGAAAACACAAACGTAAATACGAATGAAACAAATTAAACACGAAAGCGAGGAAACCATGTAAAACGAAAAGGACGCAAAGAAAACAAAATAAATACGAAAAAACAAATTCGTAATTGTCTATATTAGCAAAGGAGGCAGGAATACCGGAAGTAAAACCAATGATTTGTTTGTCTTCTTTAAAACAGATTAAGAAAAAATACTGGTTGAAAGGACATTTTGTAAGAGCACCCCACAAAGAGGCCTACCTCGTTTTCTAAAAAGATATTCGCATAAAAAGTGCAGTTAGGAAAAGTAAAAAAACAGGTGAAAGGAAAATAGCCGAGTAGACAAGTTGGGGCAATGGAAGAGAACAACGCAATCACACTACCAGTCACTGTTTAACAACGATCACTATCTTTGGATAAGAGGGAAAAGGAGTCACTTTTTTATCATTATTATTTTAAAACTTGTAGAGTCCGTGTTTATGGAAAACTATACGTCGATGTTTTTTATTCCTTCCTCCCAAATTTACATAACACATAAAGCGTTGGTCAAATTACCCCAGCTACCTACGGATTTTATCATTATTTCAAGCACCGAACCAAATACATGCCTTTGTTCGTTCATATAATTGCTTTTATCGAACGCATCTCGACAGGAATAAGAGGATGGAGTATGGTTTGATGACGGATTAGAGGACTGCGCGGCCATTAATAGTCGACGCGGTAACAAAATCCGCTTATGTCCACATTTTGTAGGATAGATTAATTAGACAGGGGAACAATTTTAATCACATTTTCTGGTGACTTAGATTTATCTGCCAATTTTAATTCGTTTTTTCATACTGATTTCAAATATATAATCCATTTTTACCTACATGCTATAGCTGTTCTGTAATTTCTATTTTCTCGTTTCCCCGAAAACTGCCCTCCGGACGGAAAGAGAGGGTGCTTGTAGAAAGCAAATACTTCACAGTACATAGTAGGAAGATAGTAATAAGTGTTATTGTGCAAAATATTGAGATTATTGTTTCTTTTTTCAGGTCTCATGTTAGAGTGATGACTTCGTCAGGAGGAAATTGCGTTAATGATCCAGACACCTTCTGCTACATATGTGGCTGTTACATGCTAGTTCGTCAAAGGCGCAATATATCAAACTTTGTGATCTGCACTTATAAGGCATATTTTGATGTTCCTCTTGGCGATCAAGATAAGAAGGGGGCCCCACATGCTGTTTACCATAGTTGTGTGGAACATCTTCGTGAGTGGACGAAAGGAAAGAGAAATGGTCTTCCCTTTAGAATCTCCATGGTGTGGAAAGAGCCAAAGGATCATGTATCGGACTGTTGTTTCTGTCTGGTGAATACTAAAGGGATTGGCGATAAAAGTTGGTACAAGATCAACTACCCCAACATTCGCTTGGCGATTCGGCTAGTACCTCATTTTGAGTCTTTACTAGTTCCGATTTTCAGTGGATATGCTTCCTCCGAGGATAAAAATGATGTACCTGATATGGACGTCCATGGAATGGATTCAGAGTCTGCAGATTCATTATCAAATACTGAACAGTCATTAACTCCTCACTCTTTCAATCAAGAGGATTTGAATGACTTGATACGTGATTTGATGCTCTCCAAGAAAGCTGCAGAACTTTTAGCCTCCAGGTTGAGTGAAAGTCATATACTTGACAGGTCGGTACGGATATCATATTACCGAACAAAGGAGAGGACATTTGTTAAGTATTTCTCTAAGGAAAAACAATTTGTATACTGCCACGATGTTCCTGGTCTGTTTACCGAGTTGGGACTTAGCACCTATAGCCCTGCTGAGGGGAGACTGTTTTTGGATAGCTGCAAGCGTAGCCTCAAGTGTGTCCTTTTGCGTAATGGCAATGACTTTGGTGCAGTTCCTTTCGGTCACTCTGTCCACCTGCGAGAAATTCAGGATAACATAAGAATGGTCATGGATTTACTTAAGTACCATGAACACAATTGGATCATATGTGTAGACTTTAAGATGGTCAACTTCCTCCTTGGCCAGCAGAAGGGATATACAAAGTTTCCATGCTATATCTGTATGCGGGACAGTCGAGCCCGTGACAAACACTGGTCCTCAAAAGATTGGCCAGTTCGAGAAACTTTGAAAGCAAGAATTCCAAACATTGTTAATAAGCCAATCGTAAGTCGAGAGTAGATCGTTTTCCCTCCACCTCATCTCAAACTGGGGTTGATGAAGCAGTATGTCAAGGTATTGGGCCCTGATAATGATTGTTTTCAGTACAGAGTATCGGCGTTTCCTGCTTAGTCATACGAAAAAAATAAAAGCAGGAGTATTTAATGGTCCTCAAATCCGAAGACCTTTGAGTGATTCTAGATTCGTGAACACCAGGAATGAAAAAGAGAAGGCAGTCTGGCTCTCATTTTCTGTCGTTGTCCGTAACTTCTTAGGGAAACAAAAAAGCGCATAACTACGAGGATCTAGTTACTAAGCTGCTTTTATCATATCGTGGTCTGGGATGCAACATGAGTGTGAAGCTGCATTTCCTAAATAGTCACCTCGACCGATTCCCAGAGAATCTGGGAGCCGTGAGCGACGAACAAGGGGAACGCTTTCATCAGGATTTGATGACGATGGAAGAGCGTTACCAAGGTCACTGGGATAGACACATGATGGCGGACTACTGCTGGACAATTAGAAAAGATCAGCCAGAGAAGACTTACAAGAGAAAGAGTTACAAACGCAAATATTTGCCCGATTGAAATCAAGAAGAGTCCTCCAGCCTGATGTACGACCATTAATAAATTAGCATCTATTTGATTACAGTATTTGTAATCCTAATGTGTAATTCAAGTTTCCTCTCATACGCAATAAAATCTTTGTGCAAAAAAACCTGCTTTACTATAAATAATGCAAAAGGATGATTCAAAATTACTTCAGGGCATGATGATAGGCGTGATAAAATGAAAATTATTGTATAATATTAGTTATTGATATTACGAAAAATCTGTAGCATTTAGAGATAATCTGATTTCAGATTTGAATTCAGTATGCTCGAATTAGGTAGGAAAATGTTCTTTTGTGAATTCACCAAATACATTGTTCCCCAGTGTATCATTTATTCAGGATACTCGGGGTTTTGAATCACGTATTCCACTGTGCAGTACGTTATAATATGGGGACTTATTTGTAATTAGCTTTATAGAATACAGTATTAAGCATTTTATTCTAATGTCACTGTGGTTATAAAAACAATTGGGATCATGTGCGAAATGACTGTTGGAAACTGTTGGAGCGAGCAGGTGCTTTAATACAAAATAAAATATAGCGATATTTAGATTACCCAGAAGTAAAAGAATGAGATTCCAAGCGCTTTAATACAGAATAAAAAAGAGCGAGATGCAGATTATCACAGAGAAAATTAATGTGATTCAAAGCGCTTTAATACAGATTGGAAAAAAGCGAGATGTAGATTACTCAGACGAAAGATTGTAAAATAGCGAGATGGAGATTAAACACAGGGAAGAGATATTATTCCAAGCGCTTTTGCATTTATTTACTCAGAATATAATCTGGTTATATAAAGACAAAGGCGTTTCGAATTACATCTTTAGTCCCAGACAAATTGAGGAACTTCCTTTGAGTATATAGAGGGATTGGCAAAACGTTCTACATTACTACATCTCCGACCTAAAAAGAAGCTCTTAAAGTAAAATGCAGTGGTAATTGTGAACGGCAAACTTGTGGCAAGATAGTAACGTAGCCCGAAAGCATAGAACACACATAGTAGGCACCTAAATCTCCCAATGGGGTTATTTTACGTTCAAACTTCCCGACAACGAGACGGGGGAAAATACGGCTATCTAGTTCAGCTATCAACCTAAGTACATTTAGGATTTCATTTCTCTGGCCTTCGACATTCGTCCGCGCTCTGTAGTCGAGGGGATTGAGGTCGGGGAATGCGGCGGCCCAAAATTTCTTTGACCATAAGTTCCTGTTCGACCCCAACCACTCTTGCACTGTCTTGGCCGTGTGGGCGGGACACCGTCCTACTGAAAGAAGTACTCTGCTTTCTTAGTGACCTTTCTCACCCATGGCAGGACCTTCGTGGTTAAAGTGTCCCAATAATCGTCTGCGATGACCCTGTAACTGGCCAAGAACCACACCGGCAGTATCTTCACGCTATTCGAAGCCACAACGCAGAGCATCATCACGGAGGACGGGTGCTTGGTTGTGGTCACTTCGTAGACCTCAAAGATGTCCAGGCCGAAAGTTTATCTCGCGGTCGTTCCGCGTTTTGATGACGAGATCGACCGTGAAAGTTTTTTGATGAGAAAAAAATAAGAATTCGATTGTCATGACTTTTCAAGTCGTTGAGAAGGCGACGCAAAGGATCCAGACGTTGTTGACGCATACGGTCGGTGAACAGAGGCCTCTCTACGCACCTCAAGCTTTTACCGCCCTTCCATGGACACCGTGGCCACCGAGATGTTCTTTTTCCTGGCAAATTCGAAGCTTTTCTCACAGCCAAACGGATGAAAACTTAAGGCCTGCCTGAAGGAGGTCGATCTTTGTGATCTTCCATGTTCTTGAGCCTCTCTGCGACACTGTGGGCGGTCATCCGGCTGACGGTGAACCGCTTGACGATTTCGGATTTGTTGTGGCCCGCTCGCAGGAGAGCAGAGAGCTCGATTGCTTTCACATCCATCTCGACACACCTGCACACAATTGAAAAGACGTTTTAATGACATGTGCTGGAAAAGTAGAACTTTAAGTTTGTTGGCGGAACATTTCTATCACACAAGTAGACTTCTCAAAAGATCAAAATCTGAGTGTAAGAGAACGTTTTGCAAATAACGGTAGAATCCAAACTTCAACTTTAAACGTTCTTATATAAAATATAATTTTATTATCACAAGTTTAATTAAAAGAATATTGTGAAATAGATTTTCACAAAATTGAAAAAACGTATTCTTAATGTCTTTCATGTCACATGAATTCGTCTAGGTATAAATCTAAGTGTGATCTTCTACATCCATTCATTGTTTTTATAGACCATTTTGCCGATTGGCCGACTATAATAACCTTCAAAAGTTTGTGTGTGTGTAGTAGAGTATTTGGATTAACAAAACAAAGCGAATGGAACGATTCTGATTCCTGTGAGTTAATCCAAGATCTTGTTGAATGCGGATGTAAGCCTCCCATTCAACAGGTTTTAGTGTTTCTCTCAACCAGACCAAAAACCTACAATGACGTCATCTGAGCTCTCTTGCGATATTGCTTTGGCTTGTGAAAAACATGACTCATCTTTCTATAAAGATGCCAAGGCCACCAAATTGTACTGGATTATCTTTCAAGATATTTTCAACATACTCCTTTGAAAAATTACATATATCTACGGCAGCGATAGTTTTCTTCTGAAACATTAAGCTCACTCATGGCCTTTTTTCCTGGTTCTTTCACTCCAAAGATAAATGCCAAATATCCATATTTTGAGAGGTAGATTTGAATTAGCATAAACTATTCATAACATGGATGTTCTACTTTTGTATTTGGTAAAGTTCTGCTTATTTTGTCATTTCCATGCAAATTCGCTGACAAATGTTTAGGCCAGTTCATAATTTGATTAGAGCTGCAATATTTCATATCACATGAAAGAAGGTGATGTTGTTTCATCCAGTTACCTACCGTTAAAATGTCCTGAGTTGATAACAGAGGCAACAAAAAAAATTGTAAAATTGATATATCCATGGGTGCAACCAAACACTTTTCACAAATAATAAGTTGGAGCGAGTTTCTTCCTAATACAATTCTACTTCTAAAACTGACAGGTATAGCTAAAACGAAGCTTAAACATGATTTATTTAACATAAAATTACCGCATTTAATTTTAACCTGGAATTATTAAAATAAAATAGTTTTTTTAAATTAAATGCTCTATTTTTTTCCGTGAAGAATCTCAAATATTTAAGAAATAGATTAAACAAGTCATATGAGAATACCGGCACCAACCTTTCAAGGGGTTCAAGGGATGGTCCGAGTTCTTCATATGATCATATATATATATATATATATATATATATATATATATATATATATATATATATATACGGTTAGGTAAGTGTAACAGTATATATATATTACACAAACTCGGCCTACCAAGACCAACATTTTTTCCACCGGATAAAGTGATCCGAAATCTTTCGAATCACTTTTCAAGTCCTCGGGAGAAGTTTTTTCTCTCTTTGGGTTTTCAATTTAAACTACCACTTTTCAAGATTAACTCTGTTAAATATTACCATTGCTTTGAAAAGTTTCTTCATGACAACTGTAAACTTCCTACTCTAGGTAACTTCAATAGATTTAGGTGGGAATTTTCCGAATTAGCTCACTACTTTTATCGCAGGTTTAGAAATTTAAAATTTGCCTCGCTCATGTTTACAAAAATTGATACAGCCATATTATGAATCGAACTGATTATGTCAACAAAATGTTTAACCTTCTAAACGATCGTGAAAAGTTTACCCCCATTCAGAGTACTTAACAAAAATTAACAATGCAACTTGAAGATAAGGTAAATAGATTCCTGTCAAGTCTCCAGACCTCAAAAGTCATAGATCATTCCACTTATGAAACTTTGTTTGCTAGTGGCTGTGGCCTGGGTCTTCTTTATGGACTACCAAAGCTGCACAAACCAGCCATCCCGCTTCGACCCATACTTGCCTCGTATTCGCTTCCAACATATAAAGTCGCGAAATACTTGGTTAACCTCCTTTCACCATTAGCACAAAACCAGTATACCATAAAAAATAGTTATTCCTTTGCTCAAGAAATTCTTCGACAAAAGTTTGACGCATCCAAATTTCTCGTAAGCTACGATGTGTCCTCGTTATTCACAAACATACCAGTTAACCAAACCATAGATATTATTTTAGAATCTGCATTTCAGAATTGCAACAATTTCCACAACTTTACAAGAGACAAATTCAAACAATTTTTTACAAATGGTGTTTAAAGACGGTATATTTTCGTTCGATGGGAAAATTTATCAACAGATAGATGGTGTAGCAATGGGTTCGCCCATTGCACCCATTGTTGCAGATATCTTTATGAAAGATTTTGAGAAGACCCTATTTCAAGCTTGCCCTTCGTCACTCAAGCCAGTATTCTACAGAAGATTTGTAGACGACTGCTGTGCAGTATTTGATAGCCAGGACCAGGCATACCAGTTTTTTAATTATCTCAATTCCATTCATCCTAACATTAAATACACTATGGAAACTAAAAAAGAAAAATGTCTCCCATTTTTAGACCTTTTAATTAAAAAGTCAAATCAAGGCTTAACGACATCCATATATAGAAAACCTATGCTCAATAATATAGGTACAAATTTCTATATCTTTTGCGACTTATTATACAAACTGAGCTCCATAGGGGCACTCATCTGTCGTGGCTTTCACTTGTCATCTTCATTCTCTCTAATGCATAAATAATTTGAATTCCTAAGATCCTATTTCAAGAATAATCGCTATCCCCTGTCAGTAGTAAATACCCTTATTTGTAAATTTTTAAATTTTCAATATTTACCTCCCAATCCTTCCTTCGATGTTCCTAAAGACTCAAAATATTTTATTCTTCCCGAAATGGGTTCCCTTAATAGAGAATTCAGAAGAAAGTTTTCTAAATTATTTAAACGCTATTTTTACCATACAAATTTCAAATAAGTATTTATTAATAAACTCAATATTGGTAGTTGGTTTAGTCAAAAGGACAAACCTCCTCTAGGGATGCGCAGTCGTGTTGTTTACGAATTTACTTGTCTTCGGTGTCTCCAAGGGAGATACATAGGCAGCACGATTCGCTCCCTGAAAGCAAGGTTCGCCTCCCACATGGGCATCAGCGCCCGTACTGAAAACCACTTAATCGTAAAGAACCATCCCCTATCAGAGCACATGCAATCAAATGCAACGCGGATATAACTTTAGATAATTTTACAATAATAGATCAAGATAACAATGAACAAAGCTTAAGAATACTAGAGTCCCTTTATATTAAATCCCGTGCCCCTAGTCTTAATTGTGACTCGTCCGCTGCTCCCCTTCTTATGACATAACTCTACTACCAATACAATCTTACCTATGTCCACTTCAATCCCCCCCTCCTCACTTCTCTCTGGAGTCAGACCAACGATGGTGAGCGTTTTGATGGTTCTCCCTTGTATTCCTCTAGGATTTGTAATATCCTAACTCATTATAAATTATGTATTTTCTTAGGTTTTGCATTATAGGAAAAATGTCTCTTTTTGTAGATATTTGTCAACACTCTTAATATTCTAATTTCTAAACAAATTTTTTAATATTATAATTCATTGTTAATTATGTATTCCCCTATATCATAGAACCAGAAGATGAGCGTACAGCTCGAAACGTTGTTTATCCCCAATAAATGAAGATGAATTTCTCCGCATTCTATGTACTCTCATTCCTGGTGAAATTAAAGATTCGTCTGACTAGCAGCAACCCCATCGATTATATATATATATATATATATATATATATATATATATATATATATATATATATATATATATATATATATATATATATATACGGCAAGGTAAGTGTAACTGTAAGAATTCCTTAATCTGCTAGAAAAATCTCCTGGAGTTCCTCAACCCTCTTCAGGAGCGCCATCCATACGACTGGGGTAACTATCTATTTCTCTAAAATAAAAGTTTAAAGAAGCCTTTTGAGGAATTAGCGTTTCCTTTAACAGAAAGCGAGAATGTGAGTATTCGCGCGGCTCTTCATCCATCTAATTGTTTGATATATAAACGATGTTAAGTAAGGGTAATAGTAAGAATTTGTTAATCCGCTAGAAAAGTCTTTGGAGTTCCTCAACCCTCTTCAAAGCCCCACCCACATTAAATTTTCAATCCCAAAACTAAAGTTATGAAAGAAAGCTTTCTGAAAAAGAAAGAGTAATGACAGCATATACATAAAAATCTGAATTAAAAGGAGAACAATTGCATAATGATAAAATGTATCAAAAAAACTAGACCCTCTTCATTCCAAAGTCAGGTATTGCTCCTAGGTTTTGTCAACGCACACATGTAGTTTAAATATGGAAAGTTCTCAACATAGATATTTAAAGAAATGCGTAATCAGTGTTTATTAAAAAAAACTATTATCGTACCTTTATCAATAAATTTCTAATCGGTGATCGTTGCCAAATTAAGTGTAGCTCCAAGGCAAGTTAAACGGTTTGCACAAAGTAAATTACTTAAAATAGTACGTATAAAATAATTTTTTACTATTAATGTGACTTCTTCATTTGTTTACAATTCAAAGATTTTGTCTGCGTCGATTTCCTGCTCTAAAATCTTACAAATGAATGAATTAAAACCCAGACAGGAATATTCACATATATTGATCATATGTTCAAAACGTTTCTCAAAATCATATTTCATTGACCTTTGATGCCTTCAGTATTCTTCCCAATCCTGGCGGGAATAGCAGTACTTTATCGAGCTCATACTAGGAGAGGGTGCAAAAAAAACCCTCTTATGCGAATATTAATTTTTAACAAATCTAAGCTTTCGGATGAAAATAGATGCAGCAGTTTGGGTTTTTATTAAATTTAGATTGTTCCTTGAAGCTGCAAGTTTTAACATATTCATTTTATCATAAACGTAAGCTAGATACGCCACATCCGCATTCAGATGAAGAATTTCCTGGCATAATTCATTTTCAGCACCTCGCAAAAAATTGATTAGAAAATTGAATAAATTAAAAAGGCATTTTAGGAAAGAGCCTTTGGAAAGCCTGAACACTTCCGTGGGCAGAAGCCTGCGTTCCAATTCCTCTTCATTATCTTGACACAACTGGCGGATAATCTGCTATTTAATGCTTGGCCTTTAACTCTGTTAGCCACCGAAATTATAACAGAAAGAGTTGGATGGAAGTGCTGACTTAACTTCTGCGCAAGATGCTGAAGATGAATGACGAAATGACATGCAAAAAGATTAGATATTTCTTTTTTCAGGAACTTTAGTATTAGTCGTAAGATACGTATTGAGCGTTCATTGGGTAATTCTCCCTTTTGTTTGGTCTTATTGTGGAGTAGAGTTGATTCACCCACTTGCAATCAAGTTTCATTTTTGTGCAACTCTACACATAGCTGATGTTTTTTATGTCGTTTCCGATTTCGTCAATACAACGTGACACGGTGTTGTTGCTGATGGGTTATATTTGTGAACAGTGAAACTGCAGGATTATTGCGCTTTTCTAATATTTCCTTCACTTTGGGAAATACTGCAATGTCACTATCAGATTTACCTGGCTTCTTTTTATGAAGATGGACTTTAAGTCTCGACAGTTTCATTAAACAAAAAAAATACTTCTTTGCAAATTAGACACAGCGGCCTTTGCTGATTTATTGGCAACGAAATGTAACCGTATTGCAGGTAGTAAACAATATAGTCGGACTTTCTTATCTTTCGTTTTTTTCGCAAGAGTAGATTCTAGGGTGGTAACAACCTCATCCATAGCATACTTTTGAAAGTACTTAATCATATCTGGAAGTAAAAAGATTAAATTTCTAAAACATAATTTTATCTCATGAAAACTTTTGTTAGCAAGTAGTCAATATAAACATACTGTCGGACTTCCTCTTGTGACAATATAAATAAATAATGAACAAATGATGATTTTCTACAATCTTTAAGTTTATTACTAAGCAAACTAAAATTCAGTTTTAATCACGGAACAGAAAAAAAACGTTAGTTTTCAATACAATTGAATTGTGCCGATGCACCGGGCAGCATGGTGGGGAGTTGGGGCTTGCCCTGGCTGACGTCCGCTTTAGAAACTACATAGCTTTATATGGGGACTAAAACCAGCAAACATTAACTGTATTAGATGTCGATATGGCATTCAGGAAACGTGTTTCTGAGATTGGAAGAAAAGTAGGCCAGGGAGGTTATGAAACAAGGTTTCATAACTGTATACCAAATTCTGACTAGCTTCAACAACTTGGATGGAACAAGTTATTTTCTCTTAGCGAGAATCCTACCTGTTACATTAGATGGAAGCTAGAGATACTTTGCAGTATTGTGTACGGTAATTAATTATTGTAAAAATTAAAGAGTGGAATAGACTTCTAGATGTAATGACAAGTCAAAGTATTAATATTTAAAAAAAAGGTTAAGCAAAACAATACCCTTTGCGTCCAGATTAATGACTCACCTCTTTCAAGTCACCTGTGCAAGTTAGGTCAATCATGATAATAACAAGTTTTGGGGGACAAAGCGTGAGAAGTTACATAGATGGAAACAAGGTCTGCTGACCAAAAGTCACGTGCTCTCACTTATTCTGCTTTATGATCTTACGACCTTCAAAACTTTCAATAATTCCCGGACTAACCTTGGGAGGACCTTAACATTATACCATTCGAAATAGAATGGAAAACAACATAAGGGCTTCGAATTTCGTTAGAATCGGCTGAAAAGTTATGATGTCATTTCTAAATAATTCCCCGGCTAACTTTGGGAGGACTTTGACAATTATATCATTCGAAATAAAATGTAAAGCAACATAAGAGGTTCGTATTTCGTTAGAATCGGACGAATAGTTATGATATTATTGAAAAAAAGACTAATTCCCTGGCTAAACTTGAGAGGACCTTGGTAATTATATTATTAGAAAGAGAATGTAAAACAACATAGGGGCTTAAATTTTTTTTAGAATCGGCTGAATAGTTACAATGTTATTACTAAAACAGAAAAAAGCAAAACGAGAACCAACTGACAGACATAGTGAGATATAGAGACGCACGCGACTAAGAATAAAGTCCGCAGCTTTCGTAAATGCCCGAGAATTTGCATCTAAATGCCTTTCTTTTTCTCGAGCATGGAATCCACGCGTGGAAATTGAACCAAATTGTCACTTGTGACTCGACCAAACCAGATTCTAGCTTCACAAGAAAAGCCTTGATGATGACTTGGTGAGAAAACAGATTTGAACATTTCCTTTGTAACTGACATAATTTTCTGAACAGCCTAGTGTTCACTGCTGACGATTTGATGTAAACAACTTCATAAATCCTTTTGATGCTAATGCCTCTCTGTGAATGAAGCAGTGAATACCAGTTACCAATGGAGAACGCTGCTTCACCAATGCTTAGAGGCCTGATCTTGAGCCTAGCATGGCAGGTGAACCATTAGTGGTAACACCCACCAATTTTTCCCGATCCAGACCATTTGCTTTGAAGAATGCGTTAACAATTTCTAACACATCCCGAGCTCTTGTGGTGGTGTCAAGAGTCTTACAAAAGAAAAATTCTTCTTTGATGTCTCCATAAAAAATGTATCGTGCAAATACTAATAGCCGAGGGGACAGTGAGACATCAGTTGATTCATCCAACTATATGACAAACAATGGATATTTCTTTTTTTCATCCACAACTTGTTCACTGATGTTCTGTGCGATATCATTTATCCTTCTCGATACAGTTTCATCAGATAGAGATATATCATTTAGCTTCCGTGCTGCGTCCTCGCCAACAACAGGTCTGACTGTCATAGGTCAGATTAGATTACCTGACCTCCGCTTTCTTCCTTTGACTCGGGAGGGAACGTGGCAACCCTTATTGTATCATTCAGGGCGTTGCCATGAATTATGCACTTTAAACCTGAGTTGTACTAAATGGAGTAATAGTGACTATTTTCCTTGGCCGAATTAAATTAATTAAATAGGAGGTTCAGGATATCAAACTGAATGAAACAAAAATAATATTTACCACTGTACAAACAAAATAAAATAATAGATACAACATAGAAATACAAAATAACTAAATGGGCAAAGGTTTTACATACGTCAGCTCCAGGCAGGAGCCGTGAGCACCTACACACGAACGTACACGACCGACAAAAGGGAAACTACCATTCCGAGTGGATCTACCGCCGGAGGATTTTTGTGCTGGGGGGAGGAGCGTATGAGCATCGGGCTCGATTGCTTTTCAACATCACGGTTGGGTTTTCACTTGGCCGATTAGTACTCGGCCTGCTTAAAGTCATGAAGGAGAATATAACCTGTCTTCTAACGACTACTGCTAGCCTAGAAAGTAGGCATCGAGAGAGTATTTTGCCGCGGAGAAGCTGAATCGAATACAGCAGTGTGTGAGCCTCCTCGTTCCTATTTCTTATTTCTTCTTATTTAATTTTCTTGTCTTCGGGCTTTTGGGGTAACGGAAGCCGAGAGAAAGAATCTTTTGCGTCACGTCCTCTTTGGTAAAATACTAATCTTACCCAGGCCAACACTTAACTATTTATACGGGCCCACCGGAAGTGAAATTTACCGAGGCGCCAGAAGTGGATTTTACTTTAACTATTCAGAGGCGCCGGGAGTGAATTTAGACCTTCACGCAATTTCGCAGAACCTCTCCTTGTTACAATTAGGCTCGCTATAGGGCTGATCGCGGGTTCTTTCCCTCCTACCCGTCTCTCTCTCTATCTCTGATCTCCATTTCTCTCATCTTAGGCATCTTCTTCCCCCTCAAGATAGAATTTTCGGAAAGTGACATCCAATAATAACAAAAAGGGGGTATACATAGTAATTTCTAAACAACAAAACAGAATAAAAATAAGAATACATTGCACTAAATTAAAAAACAAAAACAAACAAAAAATCCACATAGAGGGACTGGGGAATATATATGTATAAGGATTATCATTAAAAAACAAATAATTGACAATAACCACAATTATCAAAAAATATCTTTAAGGAGGAGGCTCACCTGCCTCGGGTTCATAGCAATATAAAGTTAGCACAATCAGTCTACTATACAAAAAAAAATAATTAAGAAGAGGCACATGTTTCCTTAAACTTAATGGAAATATTGTCTGAGCATATGTATAAAAAAAAATGAATCAATCTTAAAAATGAGAAAAATTTACTCTCAATCAGGATCAGTTCGACCAGGAATTCAATGGATTCCTGCTTAAGCTACCGGTCATACAGTTATCGGAGCCTTAATATTTAGGATCCTAAAATAATATTCTTGTAAAAACAAACTCCAGAGCATTAAACGACCACTATTGCTTTTTTACATTTCGGAGGTAGGACAAGGGTTTATGGTCAGTTTCTATTACAAACTCTTTCCCTACCAGAAACATTTTCAACTTATGGATTCCCAAATTATCGCGAAGGCCTCTCGCTCAATCACAGCGTAGTTCTTTTCGCGTTGTAGCAATTTCCGACTTGCATATGCAATGGGAAAGTTCTCATCATTTTTCTCGTACTGGACTATAACACAGCTTATTGCCTCGTTACTGGCATCTGTTCGAATGCCAAACGGTTCATCGGGATTGGGCAAACATAATATGGGCAGCGACGCGAGTTTCCCCTTAAGATTATTAAAACTCTTAGCCAACAGCGGGTTCCATACGAGGCCCTCGAGGACTTTTTCTTTTAAAGATTTACACAAGGGAGCGGGAACTGAGGCCAAATTCTAAATAAAGCGTCTGTAAAAGGACGAGGAACCATTAAGGATCTTAATTACTACTTGGTCGCGGGCAGAGGCATTTCAACAATGGCTCGAATTTTATCCTCCTGGTTAGCAAGCCGGTTATTTCCAATACGGAATCTTAAATAGATAAATTTACCTTAAGCGAAATGACACTTACTAGGACCGATAGTTAGATTAGGCTCCCGAAGTTTGAGTAAAAGTTCTTGTAGAGCAGTCAGGTGCTGATTCCTATATTCGTAGCCACATAAATATTATCAAAATATAATGATATATTTGGTAATCTATCTAATATCCTTCTCATCATCCGATTATAATTACTGCATGCAGTGACAAGACCATAGGGGAGTCGTCTAAATTGCATCAGCCCCTTTTTAGATGGGAAAACCGTGTATTTCTTGACCTCTTCTCGTAACGGAATTTGATAATAATCTTTGGACAAATCCAGCTCAGTTATGATTTGGCTTTCTCAAATAGATGAAGATTCTGGTCAATAAGGGGGATCGGTTTTGCCTCGAATACGGTAACTGAATTTAATTTTCTAAAATCGATCCACATCCAGCATGATTCATCTGGTTTCTCAACAGCTGAAGAAAAATAATCTGATTTTGACGGTTCTATTATTTTCAAATTTAACAGCTTGTCAACCTCAGCAATAAATGCTTCTCTCAGATGTATGGGCAGCGGATACCGCTTAGATCGGACGGGTTATTGGGTTGTCAATTAGATGTTGTGTTGAAATTGGGCTGCACAACCAGGAATTTCCGAGATGACGTCACCGAATTGTTTCAGAAGCGCTTTCAGATGAGTTTTCTGAAGAGGCGAGAGCTGGTCGCTCACTTTTAGTTCGGCTGACGAGGATTCAGTTGCGTCTGGCAAGACATATAGTGAGCATTCGCTGTCTTGCTCTAGGCAAGCAACCTGTACTACACTTAGGGGGTCCATGGGATAATTAGCCTCCATAGGCGATTCCTCATCTATAGCCACAACCTGGTTAGCCCATGCGCGTTGGTGATACTTCTTGAGAAGATTTACGTCGAAAAGCTTCCTTCCTGTTGACGTTCTAATCAAATAATCGACGGGGCTGCGTTTCTCGATCACTTGATAGGGGCCCTTACATGGGCTCAGTAATTTGTTGTTTTTAGTTGGGAGTAACAAAACTTCCTCACCTGGCTTAAATTTTCGCTCTTCAGATTTGTAGTCGAAGTAAGTTTTATATTTATCCAGGTTAACATCCGTATTTTGATACACTACTTCGGCGCATTTCTCCAACTTCTGTCGTAATTCGAGCAGATACGAGTACGAAGATTGGATTTTCGATCCAGTTTTTGATTTGTAAATAGCTTCTTCAGAATTCTCAAGGGGCCTCTTACATTCCTTCACTATATTAATTAAAACGGAGCGAAATCCAAGGTTCAATGGGGAATTTTCCTATATGCAAAGAGAGCTACCGGAAGATATCTGTGCCATTCCCTTGGCTGCTCGGCACATAATTTCTTCAGAATTGCTTTGAGACCGCCATTTACCCTTTTGCACATTCCACTTCCGCCTGGGTGGAAAGGAGTCATAAACAAGAGTTTTATTATAAGCAACTCGCCCACATATTTCATCAATTGGGACGTAAATTAGGAGCCACGATCCGACAATATCTCTTTCGGCAGCCCGACACGGGAGAAAATCGTGATGAGTGCTCCAGCACAAGAGATGCTGTCAATCTTCTTAAGTGGAACAGCCTCGGGGAATCTGGTGGCAAAATCGACCAGAGTAAAAACATAACTATGGCTCTCACTTGAAGGTGAGTGAATCGGGTCGATCAAGTCAATCGATACTCGGGAGAAGGGTTCGGACTTGACTCACCCTCTAATCGCGGTATTTTGCCAGATGTCGCACGAACGACAGTAACGCAGGATTTAGTCCAATGCACTTGGCCAATAGAAATATTTAAATACCTGTTGTGCCGTATTAGACTAGCTAAAATGACCTGAGAAGAGGATATCGTGGGGGGTTCGAAGGATGAGTTTGATATGGGAGCGGGGGACACATAATACTTGGGGACTCTGTGCTATTGTCTCCTGATCACACGCGGTAAAGGAGGTCATCCTTAACAATAAAAAAGATTATCTTGCTGCCCCTAATGGACTCTCGCGTCTTGTTTTGTGCCTTTATCCATATGTAGCGAAGAGATTCGCACTCTTTCTTATTTTTCATAAAGTCTTCGTTTAGGACATTTGGGCAATTTGAAGAGCCGGGAGTTCCCAGAGGTGCGAGCACTTCCGATTCTTTAACTGCTTGAGATCGGGTGGTCACGGGTTGAGCCACAGGGTGGGGGGGGGGGATACCCGCGGACTTTGGCCAATTAGAGCAGCACAGAATTGATTGATGGGCGCTGAGATGACCTCGGCCCAGCCATTGAAGTAGGCGCGCTCGATGTAGCAACTCACAATGGGTAATCTGTTAGTGCATCCCAGGTAATCGTGCACTGTTGAAAACTTGTGATTCGGGGCTACAGGTGTAAGTAATTTGTCAGATATCACGATGCACGTGCACCCTGTGTCGCGCACGAGAGTTGAGATCGGGCAAACGTTCACCGCTCCAGTTTCGAATTGGAGACCTCCAGGAGCCTTTTGATCGAATAGAAAGTTCGCCTGGTGGCCGGCGGGACTCGATTCGCTTGAAGGGAGAGGTGCTCCTGGTTGCCACGGCAGTTGAGCAGGCGTGGCACTTAAATTGTGCACCTGGTGGGAATGGACGCCTCTAAATTGAGAATTCTGAGGGCAATTAGTTCTTAAATGACCCTTTATTCCACAGGAGTAACATACGATAGTTCTCCTCCTGGGGAACGACGAAGCATAGGGATCAGATGAGAAGGGTTTGATCTCACGTTTGTCTGGCAGAAAGAAGGGTTTAGGCTTAGACGAACCAGTCATCTTGATGAACTTATCCTTGTTGGGGAGAACAAATTTGGTTTATGGGCCTTTGCTTTGGGAGAATGTGGTTCCGTTTTCTTCCTTTCATTTGGATAGCAATTATGACTAGCTGCATATACATCCGCTTCCTCGATGCACTCTTTAAATGTTAGGCACTTCTGGTTTTAACGAAGGATCTTATCTCCGACGGAAGTGACGTCAACAGTGGGTCTTTGAGGACGAAGTCAACCAAAGCAACGTTTTCCTAGGGAACTTTGAACGCGTCTAGCCAGAAATTAAAATTAAGTTGCAGGGAATACATAAATTTACGTAATATTTTATATGGTTGCATCCGACAGTGCCGGAACTTTGCACGGTAAAAGTCCGGAGTCATGTTATAGGCAGCAAGCAATTCGGCTTTTAACGTGGAATAATCACTGGTTGCCTCTGATGGGAGCGAGATGAAAATGGCCCTGAGCTGGGTACTAAGTAAAAGTAACAACTTGGTTACGACGTTTGTTTTCTCAAAGTGAGAAAATAGGCAATTTTATGGACGTGGTTTGTCGTATTTCGGTCCGCGAATTAATGAAATCGTTTCGTTTCTGGCCCTGTAAATTTAAAGTTCATGTAAACGAATGTTCTCTCTTTTATCTCTCTGTTCTTTACGTTTTTTCTCTTCTCATTTTCTTTCAAGTTCTTTCTCTTCCCTTTCCCTTCTTTCCATTCCTACTGCTATCTCTTCCACTTGGATGTACGCCATTAGATCCTTCCCATTTAGTCCAAGAGGCTCACCTTGTGCTTTGAAAACTTCAAAAGACGACATGCTATCCTGTTCACAAACTTTTACGTAAATTTAAAAAAAAAACAACAAAGGAAATTAGAGGGGTTATCGAACCCCATTTAATCGTAATTCACTCAGAAGCACGAACGGAAGTGCAAATGGGTTTTGCTTAACCAAAAAATAAAATCACAACGGAAAAAAATGCACCATAAAAAAACAACTCATTTTTTCGCATGATTCGAGATTTTAGCAAAATCCCTTTACTATGCTGAGACGATGGCCTCAGCGTCTACCCCTCAAGTACGCCAAATAAAAGAACAAAAAAAAAGTCAAATTATTACTGTATCTTTCAAATATGGCAGAGTATATGGGGCCAGAAAGAAACAGAAACTACAGTGGGGAGAATCAGTGAAGCATAGTCACAAAAATATAAAATTCTTTAGAACTTACAAAATAAATAAATTCAAAAAGTCACTGAGATATTGTAAACAAAATTTTAATTGTAGGTAGCATATACAAGAAGATTGTTTCTCCACAGTTTTCTAATAGCCAGTCCCCCAAAAATGAAAATTGGTATTATGACACTAAGGAAGGTAACCATTGAAAGCCTAAGAAAGAAAATTTGAGATATAGAGACGGAGAAAATCGTGAAAACTAATTTTAACCGTTATATGAAAAATGAATAAAGGATTTGGATTCGAACCTGTGTCCTCAAGCGCTCATCGCTATTATGACCACGACGCTCATCGACTGAGCCACCATCCCCAATATATATATTATTTTATCTCTTTGGTCAGGTTAGACTTCCTGATCTTCTCTTGATCCCTTTGACTCGGAAGGGAACGTGGCAAGCCTGCGGGACACTGCGATGCACTTTAAACGTGGGTTGCACTAAATCGAGTAAGAGTGACTATTTTCCTTGGCTGAATTAAATCAACTAACTAAGAGGTTTGGGATATCAAACTAGGTGAAACAAAAATAATATTTACCACAGTACAAAAATAAAATAATGACTACCACAGAGAAATACAAAAGAACTAAATGGGCAAAAGGTTTACACACGTCAGTTTCAGGCAGGAGCCGTGAGCACATGCACACGTACGTACACGACCGACACATAGGGAAACTACCATTCCGAGTAGATCTGCCGCCTGAGGATTTTTGTACCCAAGAGAAGTGCTTGGGGGTGGGGGCTGGG
Organism: Ceratothoa steindachneri; assembly: GCA_963969495.1. Classification (NCBI taxonomy): domain Eukaryota; kingdom Metazoa; phylum Arthropoda; class Malacostraca; order Isopoda; family Cymothoidae; genus Ceratothoa; species Ceratothoa steindachneri. The sequence continues at coordinate 57,770,187 of OZ018322.1, forward strand.
TATTAGTGTCGAGCTCGAGTGCTTTTCAACGGCACGGTTGGGTTTGAATTTGGCCGATTAGTACTTGGCCTGGTTAAAGTTATGAAGGAGAATATAACCTGTTTTCTAACAACCACTGCTAGCCTTAAAAGTAGGGATCGATGGAGTATTTCGCCGCGGAGAAGCCGAGTCGAATACAGCAGTGTGGGAGTCTTATCGTTCCTAGTTCTTATTTATTTTTTTTGTCTTCGTGCTCTTGACGTAAGGGAGGCGGATAGAAAGAATTCTTTTGCGTCACGGCCTCTTTAGCTAAATACTAATCTTACCCAGGCCAACACTTAACTATTTATACGGGCCCGCCGGAAGTGGATTTTACTTTATTTATACAGAGGCGCCGGGAGTGAATTTAGTCCTTCACACCATCTTGCATGTTACAATTAGGCTCGTTATAGGGCGTTTTATGAAACGAAAGTTACCTCAAAAAGAAGCCGATCGCGGGTTCTTTCCTTCTACCCATCTCTCTCGACTCTCTCTATCTGATCTACATTTCTCTAATCTTTGACACTCACCATTTCTTTTCCACAGGGTAGCACAAGCTCATTTACAATTGTATGAGGCTTCTTGGCCTGTGCAACTTTGTATGCTACAATGTAGGAAGCACGCACTGCATTTGAGGTCCTTTCATAGAATGAAACTGATGAGTCAAGGCACTGGCGCTTAAGAGCTGATAACTGCCGCTCAAAATAATCTTTATCCTTTTGGAACAAATCGGGGTGACATTTTTTGAGATGGAGCTTAGGCTTAGCTGGCTTCAGTGACTCATTCCCCCTAGACTTTGAAGCAAATACCACTGTGTTAACTCCATGCCAACTTTTTCTTGATAAGTGAAGCCGCATTTAATGTAGTCCTCTGAATACTTGCCCTAGATATTCCATCCCCCATTGCCATTTATTCAGATCTGTGGGCAGTTCAACGAAATATATCAGTTACATGTTGAGTTTGGCAATACTAATGATAAAACGTATGATAAAGTCAATAATATAACACCATGTGGCGTAAACAGACTAACACAGCATATCAACTGACTAGAAATATTTCACTATTTTCACAATTCCTCCCTGCTTCATCTAGTAAAAATTATTAGGTTAGGAATAAGTTCTCGCTTTTTTTTAATGTTGTATTGATTTAAGTTTTGTTGACGTGATTTGTGCACATATTAAGAAACAATAATAAATAATGAGAGTAAAATTTGCAAAGGTTAGGCTAGGTCTCTTAACAGCGTAGACTATTAGGCTTTTGCTTAGGCTAAGTCTTAAAGTTGAGTAATAAGTAATTGAGGTTTATTTAAAAGTTGTGTTAATTTATTTTTTGTTCTCTACCCTCAAAATGGAATGTCAAGTTGAAAAAAAAGGCGCATTTTCGACACTTGTTGTTATTCATTTTCAATCGAGATGGGAACAATGCAAACGCAGCCAAAGCTCGTCGCGATATTTGTACTGTGTACGAAGAAAATGCTTTATCAGAAAGGACAGCTCAATGGTAGTTTACACCTTTCAAAAACGGTCATTTCAATCTTAATGACGAAGAACGTTCTGATCGCCATATTAAGTTGGATGAAGATCGATTGAACGACCTTCTTCATGAAAATCGTCGTCAATTGACTAGAGAATTGGCTGTACAATTGGCGTGTGATCAGAAAACTGTAGTGAATCACCTTCATTTGATGGGGAAAGTTAAAAAAATCGGCGCATGGGTTCTGCACGCTTTGAGCGAAAGCAACAAACTTTAACGGTCCACGATTGCCGCAGGTTTGCTTGCTCGTCACAAGGCTACTCGTGGATATAAGGACAGATTTCTTCACCGCATCATCACTGGCGACGAAAAGTGGTGTGTTTATGTCAACATGAACCATCGAAAACAATGGCTTAGCCCCAATAAAAAAAACCTTCCGTGATTAAAGCAAGGACTTCATCCACGAAAGACGATGATGTGTGTGTGTGTAGTGGGATTGTGAAGGCATCATTCTTTATGAGCTCCTTGCGAACAACGAGATTGTCAATGCAGAACTCTACGTTCAACAAATGTATCGACTTGCCGATGCTATTCGTGAAAAGCGACGTTATAAAGTCCTTCTGCAACACGACAATGCTCATCCTCACATTGCCAATATGACAAAAGACGTGATCCAAACGCTTGATTTGGAAACCCTGCCGCATCCTCCATATTCGCAAGACTTGGCTCCATCGGATTTCCATCTGTTCCGATCGCTCTCCAACAATTTGCACGAAGTTTCGTTCAATACTGATGTGGAATTAGGAACCTGGTTAGACAAATTCTTCCAGTAAAAATCCAGAGGTTTTTTTGCAGAGGCATCGAAAAACTAGTTGAACGTTGGGAAGAAGTCGTAAATAACAACGGATAATACATTATTGATTAAATTGCATATTGTTATCAATTAAAAAATTAAGTTTTTCTAAAATTGTTAATGGTAATGAATAAATTTGATAAAACCGCAAGAACTTATTCCTCAACTCATACTACATTTTACAGAAAACAAAATCCAATTACTCCATAACTGTAAAACAGCACAGGACGAATGATGCAACTAATCAGCTCAGCCAGCAGTTCAGTGGCTACTGGCTACAGTAGTTAAGGAAAGTGTTATATGTAGCCGCGCGGTAGCTGACAGAATCATCAGGGTGGCTCGTCACGTCGACTCGTACAGAACACGTATAGCGGCGTGATTCTCGGATATTCATTTTAGAATAGATTAAATTTAAAACTGAAATTGACTCGAAGCGCTAATTAGTAGCTACAACTTAAAGGTTGTCAATATATTTCTTAAATATGAATAATATAATAAATTGATGGCCATTTATTTAATTATATTAAATTGTTCGTACTGAATTTTCAGTAAATTTTAAATTATGTACACTCATTTCTAGTTTGTTGCCAAATACAGTGGACGTCCTGTAGACCACCTAAAAAGTCACCATGGACCACCAGTTGAGAACCACTGCTCTATACTCTTTGATCTTAAAAAATTTATTACGTTAGTTACGCTCCTCAACTCGGGCTCTAGAATCAACAAACTTGAAAAAAAGGTTGTGGTCAAGTTTTACCAAACTTTATAATAGGTGTGTAAGTTTAGCGAACATAAACTACAATCAGAGTTCACTTCGTTTAGGAAAGTCCGATTTTAAGTTGAAATTCGATCTTTAGATTCTTCTACTCGTTTTCGAAATTCCTTAAAATCTTTGGTCGCAAGACTTTTAATTTTAACTTATAGTCCTTAGGTATCCGAGTCTGACCATGTCAAAGAAAACGCTTCAATTCCATCAGATTGCACTATGGCCGTGAATCACATTGTTGAAAGCCGGGCGGTTAAGATTTCGTCAACCCTTAACAAAGCTCGGTCATCGACAGAGTCCGAAACACAATCCTCAGATGGTTGCTTCCCTAATTAGATTCATTAAAATCTCTCCTCACTCATGTAGCTCAATTGGACGACCAAATTCTGCAAAGTTATCTTTCTTCCGGTTTAGGGGAAGGAAATGATTATGAATTTGAAGTCCCAAATAACCGCCCTTCGAACGATAGTATAAATCGCTTCCCTTATCTCTACCGATCCAAATGCCGTCTCGAGATCGGACGTAAAAGAACTTTTGTAATATTTAGGAAGAAATTTTGCAATGAAAACCTTGGCCACCAGACCTTCATTGCAAATTATTTGCCGGGACATATGATAAACTTCAAATTCGCCTGCTTTTTTTCGCAGTTTGAAAACTTCGTCGGTTCTTAATCGAATATCTCGAAATTGGTGAAAATGTCCTATTTAAAGTTATCTTCGCGATTACGCGTTTACTATGGTTAAGCATCTCGGCAATTCGGAAGAGAATTACGAGGTTGCTTTAGAACTTTCAAAGGACGAATTTTTAGATGGTGATTATATTATCGAAGGTTACTTCGCTAAAATCTTAAAAGCCCCATCAATGTATGATTCTGATCACCAAAGGTTAGGACCATGGCTGAACGAGTTCCATTCCATGCTTTACGAACTTAAAAGTTTTACTGTGAACTTAGTCAGAAAGCCCGGGAAATAGTTGCCTATCATATTCAAAAGAGAATTAAGGATCACTACCAAAACAGATCATATACACTCATCATTCGTAACTTGGAAAAATTGAGGCCATTTAAACAATCAATTTTCTAAGGAGATACCTCCTAAGTAGGTTTCAAACCATTTCCAAGCCTCAGCACTTTCAAACACACTCACAATCTCCCTTCAAATTCTAACTTTGCCAGGCAGCCTCCTCGCTTTCACGGGTATGAAACAAAGGTGTCTCAAACTCAAACTCAAAGAGCTGTTGAAGCAAAAAATTGGAACTCGAACAATCACATCACATAGTTTTTAAATCCCCTTACCTTAACTGCAAGTTGTGTGACGAAAATCATTCTATGCTAAAGTGCCACACCTTTATCAGTAAAACTAAAAGGAAGAAAATGTGCTAGGGATTGAAAACGTGCCTACAATATAGTTGTTCTCGCCATCGAACTGATATTTTTCCAGTCTTTCCCTCACTTACGCCTGTAGCTTTTGTTATAGGGTCTCGGTAATGAATTCTCTCTTGTAGTTTCGTAAGCTGGGTTAGGTGATCAGCGAGCTTCCTTAGGATAAAGGAAAATATATGTGTATATATATATATATATATATATATATATATATATATATATATATATATATATATATACATATATAGCTGGATTCTTTATTCCTAAGGTAAATAGCTGGAATAAGCTTCAAAATGGCGAACAGTAATGACAACTTTTCTTCTTGAATAATAATGATAACTTTTTCTGACTGTCTTTTCCACAAAAGTACACCTATATAAATAGTCATTTCATCTACTCATGAACTTACGTTCATTTTTGGAATATGATGATGTTCAAAGTTTTTAGTGATAGATAGATAGTGGCAGAGATAGTTTGGTGAAAACAACCGTTGATATTTTGCCTTGGTGATTGGGGCACCTCTTGCCTTTTTGTTCTGCTTTGTTCCTCTCACTCCTTTGTATCTTTATGCTTTAACAATTCTTGCTTTTTGCTAAACTCTTTTTATATATATTCTACTGTTTATTTTTATTATTTGTCTCTCTGTTTTTTTTTGTTGTTTTTTTTATTATATATATATATATATATATATATATATATATATATATATATATATATATATATATTAAGAAAAATTATTGCAGTAACGCAATTAATTAATTGCGTTACTGCAATAATTTTTCTTAATTTATAAGGTGTGGCGAAAATGGAAAATCAAACAAATTTTCCATTCTCCTTGAAAAGCAAGGGTGACACTTAAAAAGGCTAATCGAAAGATAGTTTTTTGGCTATCTGAGAGAACGCCTATTTTAAGTGCTACTTTTTCGTGTATGTGAGAAGAGCTCCTTCCGAAGGCTTTGAGGAAGACTGGTTTGCCAAAAATAGCCTTTTAACCGCATATATATATATATATATATATATATATATATATATATATATATATATATATATATATAACATATATATTTATTTTAACTTTTATATTTTCATACAAATTTTAACATATATTTTTCCTCACTTTTATACTTTCATACAAATTCATACATACACAATCTGTTTATTTTTAATTCCATATATACATTTACGTATACGTTTTATTTACTTTATATAAACATATTCTTATATTAAGCGCCTTATATACCAACAAACGCCCCATGGATAGAGGCTTGCTGGAAGGGTGGTAAACTTGCACCTTTACAAGCCAATGGGTAGGTCCATTTTAGATTACTTTAATCTACTCACGCTCATCTCTTCCATTCAAAGCGTTACAAACTCTCACCCTTTCACATACCATTCTTCCCAAAAAGATTTACTCCCTCTAACTCCAAATTATTTCTCAAATTATATTCAAACTCTAATCTTAGCTTTAAAATTTCTCAAAAGGCTGATCCTTTATGGAGTTCTAAAGTTGACACCTATTAGGAGTGAAGTGAATCCATCAAGGATCTCAGAAAAATTTGAGAATTTTAGAGATAATTGGTACGAGTCCTATCCTAGTTAGTCTACGGGAGCACAGCCAAGATTTATATCAAAGTTCATGGGTAAATAGGATTAAGGTGGGTTTATGTGGCGCTTGTCCAAAGTCCCGCTAAAACGAGTCCTATTTGGAACATGGGACGAGTGCTGGAATTGATGCCAGGGCTCAAAAGTAAACACCGAGTGGTAAGCTAAAGAGGGGAGATGTCAAATCACTCAATACCTCCCAAGCTAAAGAGGGGAGATGGTCAAATCACCCAATACCTCCCATTACTCATTCAGGATCTAAAGGTCAGAATTCTAAGCATGCCATAAAAAATGACGAACCTTTCCCGTGGGCTAAAAATGAGGGATTCGAACCCTCAAATTGTGAACAGTCAAAAAATAAACCCAGAACCCAAACGACGTCCCAGGAGAGAGGCTGCCTTAAAAGCGATAAAACAAATGCGAATCGTATGTCTAATTAAGTGTAGGTTTAAGATGTAGATATAAAATAAAGGAAAAAAGAACAAAAAATAATAGAGTAAGGCATCTCAAGACGTCAAGACCCTTAAGGTATCGACGTTTGGCCCCACCGGAGGATGTTAAAACTGTTCCCTTGTCTTCTGGAAAGGTCTGCGAAGGATATAGTGGGATCGATTTATGATTTTGGAAAGCTCCTTCTGTGAGGCAGATGTAGTCGTCTATGGCCCCGTGTATGAGCTTGAACCAATTAGCGGTGTGGATACAAAAGATTGATTGGGCATGGGGGGAGGGGATCATCATCCCTTGCCAAGGGGGGAAGGAATTATGGTGCAGGGGCATCTCTCCTCTCCTAGTTGGCGCTGGGAGATATAGGATCTACACAATCTCTCCCGATTTTTTAAGAGCAACATCTCTTTTATCTTTCATTCTTTTAATCTACCTACTTGAAGGTATTGACTCACACTTAACCTTTCCCTAAAATCTTTAGCTTTAAGCTCAAGCAAAGCTCAAGTACTTTCATCAAACCGAATCCTCGCCAAACAAACAATTTACTGTCTTACAAATGTGTTCATAAAAGAGCTAAAACAATTTGTACAGCTTCATCATTCTGTCCCTTCGGCGTCTGAACAAACGAGTAAACTTTAACTTCAAAACCATTTCATCCTTTTCCAAGCTCTACTTTTTACTAACGAGGTAATTTTTCGAGCTAAAAATCGCATGCGGAAGGCACAACACTTTTTCATCGAAATCCATACTCTTTGATCTTAAAAATCCCATTACATCAGGGCTGTATTAATTTTTCCTGTGGGCTTTGTTGCATTTATTGCTTACTCACGCGATACTTTGCAAGTTTTCCACACACACACACACATATATATATATATATATATATATATATATATATATATATATATATATATATATATATATATATATATATGCAGTTAGATAAGGGTAATAATAATAATTTCTTAATCCGCTAGAGAAGTCTCCTGAAGTTCCTCAACCCTCTCAAAAAAACAAATTTCAACAGAAAAAGGAGAAAATGCGAATTTTTGTCCGACAATTTACTTTATAAACGCCAACGGATCTTCATAAAATGAATTGCGGCAGCTTCACAGTCTCTGCCTGATTTTACTCTCAGCACGTGCCTGATATATAGTACAGGCCGTTTCAAAATAATTGATAACATTTGAGATGTAAATATCACAGAAACTACATAGTCAAGGCAAATGTAACTAAACAGGCTTAATGATAAGCAACATAAGATTTATTCCTCCAAATTTGAATGAGAAAATCAAAGGTATGTGGATTCCATGAACGATTTCACAAATGTCTAATATGCGCACAGCCTGAGACATGGCAATGGTCAAGTTGGTAGTCCAGCTCCTCCCAAATACGCTACAACATGTCTTTGGTTCTAGTCTCTAGTGCGGTAGTGATTCTGTGCTTGAGTTCCTCTAGGTTTGCAGGAAGTGGGGGGACATAGACTAATCCATTCATATAGCCCCAGAGAAAAAAATAGCAAGGTGTCAGGTCAGGTCAGGTGAACGTGGCGGGTATTTCAATAGTAAATTGTCTTCATTACCAGCACGCCCGATCCATCTCCCTCGCAGATAGACATTGAAATAAGCCCGCACAGTGAGCTTCCAGTGAGGTGGAGCCCCGTCCTGTGGAAAAATGAACTCTTCTTGTTCATTTGCAATGAGCTCATCCATTAACCAGTTCTGAAGCATTTGAGATGAACATAGCGGGTTACATTTCCCTCAAAGAAAAACGGGCCATGAAGATGGTTCTTGGAGATGGCGCAGGACACATTCATTTTCGGTGACTCCCTCACGTGCTCAATTGTGGCATGGGGATTTTCTTCGGCCCAAATGCAAACATTATGCTTATTGACTTTGCCATTCGTATGAAGTGTGGCCTCATCATTGAAGGCAAGACGTTCCTTAAACTCGTCTTCTTCAAGTTTCTCTTGCATATCAACACAGAATTGTTTGCGCTTTCGCTTGTCATCTGCCGTTATGGCCTGAACTAGCTGCAGCTTGTAGGGTTTCATTATCAAGCGTTTCCTCAGGACGCGCCAAACTGTCGTTGGAGGAATCTGGCTTTCCAGACTTCTTCTTCTTATGGACTTCTTGGGGCTTCGCAAAAGTTTTTGGCGAACCGCTCTACCGTATCCTCCGATGTTATTGGTCATCTAGATTGAATTTTTTGTGGCATGGACAAATCTGCATTGCCGTTGGTAACTGTTTAGAGAACTGTCTCACAAATGCACTCTGCACAGTCTTGTTCGAGCATACTCTAACGCACAAAATGCCTTTTCAGTTCCAGTGAATGGCATTTCTATACCTGTAAAGATAAAAACATTAAATATTAAACATAAAATTTTGACCTGTTTCTACAGATGCTCTTAAAATTTGAAGTCATTTGAACGGGAACTAGCAAAGTTATTAGATTGCAAATTGCTATCAATTTGTTTTAAACACCCGGTATATATATATATATATATATATATATATATATATATATATATATATATATATATATATATATATATATATATATATATATATATATATATATATATATATACATGATGCAGGAAATTAAATGGACAAATGAGCTGAAGGTTTTACTCTTCTTCCTAAGCAGCTCAGACCCAAAATTGAGTCTTTCCTCATAGTTGTTGACGTTGAGGAAGCTTTGCCAGAATGAGTCAATACTTTTTTTATAGAAATAATGAAAGTACCCCTTCTGTAGTCCCTTTCCTCACACTTGTCCACACGCAGTTGACTGAAGACTTCAGCTCGTCGACGTTTCTGTGGCAGAGCTTGCAGGCCTTGCCCTCGATATGCGCTCACATGCTGTAGTAGAGGAGGTAGAAGTCGGGTGATTGGAGCGGCCAAAGGTCATTAGACCAGGTGTTCATGTTCGATCCCAACCACTCTTGCACGGTCTTGCACGTGTGGATCAGAGGTTGCTCTTACACATGGTCGATGAGAAGAGGCCTGTCCACCTACTTCAAGCTTTTGCCACCCTCCTCCTTGATGACCCTGTCTACCGAGATGTTCTTCTTCTTGAGCGCAGTCATTTTGAGCTTCGGAACACTTTCGAAGGCCTTTCTCACATCCAAACGGTTGATAACATGAGACCTGCCTGAGCGTGATCGAACTTTGAGGTCTTCCCTGTTCTTGAGCCTCTCAAAGCGTCTCTGGACGGTTATTCAGGTGATGTTAAACCGTTTAGTGATGAAGGAGTTGTTGTGGCCCGCGCGCAGGAGAACAGAGATCTCGATTCTTTTCACTTCCAACTCGACACACTTGTACACAATGAAAAAATCTTTTCAATGCCACGAGCAGGAAAAGAAGAACTTTAATTTTGTTTTAGGGATCTTTTTCTATCAGACACGTAAACCTTTCGAAAGATTAAAAAAAAGAAGAGTGTAACAGAACCTTTGCAAAACCCAGTAGAATTGTACCGGGTTATCGCTATTTTGGAACCAAAAGTATCGGCGATACCGATTAATCGATAACGCAGAAAAAAAATATCGGATAACCCAATATCGTTATCGCGATAACGCCCACCTATGCTCTTTTCCCTGTTTTAGAAATTAAGTGTAGAAGAATAGGAGGTTATATTATCGCTGTTCTCTCCAGTGCCAGATAAATCATTCTCTTATTTTTCATTGAGATATCTTTGAGTGTAGATAGCAATTTTATTGTTAAATATGATCTTGCAATCTTTTCGGTTTCATGTTTCAAGTAGTTTTTTTTATATATTTTTTTAATTTGAAGCTATATTGAATTACCCAGCAAGTGTGAATGATGTTTTTCTGCGATTCTCTTGTAAGATGTTTTCTGACACTTCTCATATCTGGGTCTCTTGATATCGTTTTATAGTGGTTTAGACTGCATATCTTGGACATTTTTTTTTTTATCAATTTATGCTCTCTGTGTTTCTGTAATTTTTTTAGTTTTAGTCATTGCCTACTAGCGTGGAAGTTACTCAAGAGTTCCAGGTGTGTTTGCATCTGCACGCACGATAAGATGAAAAATTCAGAACAACGGTCTAGTTAGAAGGAATGCAGCAAAGAAGCCATTGTTCACTAAGAAAAACATCAAGGACAGTTTGTTATCTACTAAAATTTACAAAGATTGGAGGATGGAGGAATAGAGGAAGATTATCTTCGCTGATGAAGCCACCTTTTCACTGTTTGGATCTTATAGAAGATTGACCATCTATAGAAGACAAGGAAAACGCTACTGCCATGGTATTGTAAGGGCCGAGTGGGGTGTACGTACATACACCCCACGTACGTATTACGTTTTCTCTAAGAGTGCTATATTGTTTTACGTTATTATATCTTTGAGGATTTATAGGGCCATGTGCAGCGTTTTGAGGATTGAATTAAATACTTTTAAAAAGATATATCTTTAATTACACCATAAAAAGTGAAATCTTAAAAAAATCCCAAAGTTAGAATTACTAATTTAAACCAAATGAATATACAGTAATGGTTAACCCCCAAGCTCACTCTAATATTGGACCCTAATTGACACACAAAAAATAATTGAATTTCTTTACCTTTTAAACAAACGCACTTGAATCTGGCTGAAGAATGACCTTGGCCTTGGATCTTATGTAGACGGAAAAGTTTGCGGTTATGCGCATGGGCGTGTTCAAAGACGCCCAGCCGTTTGACTGGCGAGGAGACGGGCTTGAAGCAACAGGTGATTTCGGTGAGGGCGACGGATGGTGTTAAGCATGTTGTCTTAGTCAGATGATTTAGAAAACGGGTCCGTGAGGGTATGCTTTTCCAATCTTCAAGTTAATCATGTGATGCTTCGCACTGACGAGCGATGAGCAAAAGGGAAATCCTTTGACGATGGGGAAGGGAGGGGGGGAGAGGGATTTCACTTTGGGTATTCCTCAATGACGAGGACTATCTTTGGTTTTTGTTACAAATCGAGATAGGGTTTTCTCTGACGAGAGATGATTGAGAGTGATCCTCAATACAAAAGCTAATTTTCGGTGTGACCACCAGGAAATGGCTCAGTATGAGCTTCTTCTCTGTTCCTTTCTTTGATTGCCGGGCACTGCCACCAGACTTCGTCGTGTCGATCTCTAACTCAATCTTCCTTCTTCTCCAGTTATCTAACTATATACTTTACCAACCCATTAGGGGTAGGGGAAAGGGAAGAATGAGGGCTTAGGAATTAAGCTTCGCTCCTCTAACGACTCTTCTCCGAGCGTCTTTCACTTAGCCCTAAAGGCATCTTCTGGCTTTTGGTCGCCGCTCCTATAATTTCGTCTATGCCGTGAAATTATATCCCAACTCTTAGGGGAAATAGCGCCTGTTTAACCTATGTTATTGCAGCTGGTCTCCTTCCCTTCGTATTCTTATGCTCGCTGGTACAAAAATCTGCTGATACGTACTTATTGTGGTTTGAGGAGGCGTCTGGCGGCCCGCGGGTCGAGGGGAGAGGGGGGGGGGGCTAAGTAATCGGGTTACACTGCCAAGCGCCAGGACTTTGTGGTGACCGAACAGGGCCTCTGTTATTAGGGTGGGATATTGATTTCCCTACAGCTACCATGAGTCCTGCATCGTTCCAGCGGTGAATCACCCTCATACCATTCATGCGGATGCTTCTCCTCCCAGAGAACTGGCTCCTCTTATGTTTCTTCTCCCAAATAACGTAATGTACAAAGAAGAGTACCAAAATGTCCTCCAAAAGCATCTCTTTAAGACGAATTTTATGAAGATCCATGCGTATTTAAACATGACAGAGCACCGTGTCAGAGCTGAGGCGGGAAAAAAATGGCTTGAACAAGAGCGCATTGAAATATCATTGGGTCCTTGACCTAGAAACTCCCCTGATGTTAATCCGATTGAGAACCTGTGGGTGATTCGTATATATTTTGAGGTTTTCACTTTTTTTGTACTCTATTGTCCGCTTATTCCTTCGTATGCCTGTATCGACCAGGCCAAAGGTAGGAGACGGCGCTAGGCCACTTTAATTTCGTGGCGCTCCACTTCATTTGGGGTTAAGAGGAACCAGGTGTCACCAGGGCAACATAAACCAAACATCCCAGAACAGGGATCTAAAGTCCCCAATACAGCGGGAACCAATGATCACTTGGTCACTAAGGGCAGGCCCCAATATGAAACATATTTTCACTCTCCCTAACTTTACCACCCTCATTATGAACATCCTTTCACAAATACGATGCATAGTTGTTTTTAATAAAAATTTTCATGGTAACCTTTGCCCTATAATGATCTAGGTGCAACTCTCGTGGGGTCATAAACTCAAACCCCGCCATTTCCAACAGCTTGGTCAATGCAGGAAGCACCAAAGTCGATCTTCCAAAGGATCTCTTTGATGAGGAGCTGCGAGGAACAACAATACATCCCGCAGAACATCAAAGGATGACGACGCGTTTGGCTTTATGAAAGGGAATATAGAATAACGGTTCGTTGACTGGTGCAAAGCGACGCTCTTTCAAACAATAAACAAACCTGGCAATTAAGGAAGAGATGGGTCAATTCCCGTAGCCAAAGGCACAAATTGTATAACTTTATTTTTTCATTTTTAATATAGTACGTTAGGTTAGTAGACCCTCGCTGGAGTAAGTTGGCTGAAAAGCTAAATAAATTTTTAATGGTGATGATTGGGGAAAGGTTCTGATACTTTCTCTGATTCGCACCTTCCAATGTTAAAGTTACACATTACTGTGTATTTATCTCTCTCTATTTTATTTTACTTTAATAAGTTTGCTCTTGCGTTTACTTATTCCCATTTCGGGATATTTGCTTTAGTAATTAGGCTCAGACTCAGGTTGGGAGATCTTGGTCTATTTGGCCATGTAGCGTGAGATATGCAGAAAACAACACAATAAAAATGTAATTTCACACCACGACATTATTAGATCTTCTGACCAATAGATCAATTTGCTGGCAAACAATTATCAAACTCCTGCTTCTGATAACACTTCTGGCCCGGGCCTGGCACATCCTGTAAATGAGCTAAGTTGTGCCACATACTTTCGCTCATGGCTGGATCAAGACCTTCAGGATCTTATAGGCTTTTGAGGTAATTTGATGACGTCACAGGTGGAAGCTGTGGTCCTTTCGTTTCTTACCCTATTGTTTTATCACTTTGTATCATTATTTTATTACCTTTCCTAATTAACTAATACTATTTATTCACTCAATTCCATTGCAATTCAGTATTATTTTGTTGGAAATATAAAGTATGTACCGGTAAACCAAATGTTATGAAGGATAATTATCACAATGAGGTTTAAATATTTGTTTCATTTACCTAAACAGAGTCTAAGACAACCGCTCAGCAGGCAAAGTGTTGTTTTTTAAACTCTAGCCACCCTGTAAGGCAAGAAAAAAATGAGTTTTCCCGTCATTTGCAAGTGGATATGGGACCACCACTCCACCTGGAAGCAATTCTGGAGTGGAACCACTTCAATGCAATCCGCATGAGGTTAGTTGCAATCGAACTCCACTTCTTAACTGTAGCATGGACCGCTACACACAGGGGAGTGCTATAAAATTCCAATAGCAAGCAATAGCCTCTCTCTTTTCTAACCTTGCCCCCCAGGACATTCCCACAGAATGCGTGACCCAACTTAATATATGTAAGCTACCATGCAAAATCATGCATAAACGGGGCGGGAGGTGGTCAAAGTATCGAAAGAGTTGTGCCACAATACCTAACTAAATGTCATATGAGTGAATTTAATTTTCCCACAAAAAAACAAAAGTATTTAAAATCACGTCAGTGCAGAGTTGCGTCTGTTTACATGTTTGAGAACTAAAATATCATCATTATTGTATGACTTTGTAAAGTTAATCAATAATATTTTTGACATAAACCAAATACATAAGTTAAGGATTCTCTTTACTTTCTAGAAGGAGTGCATGACTAAGACTCAGTCATATCCTAAAAATCTTCCCGATAACTCGAATCAGCTTTACAACAACATTTGTCTCTTTATCGCACTGAAGGAACTCTTTCTTTAAATTACCTGTCAGAGCTTGAAATATTTGTGAAGTGTTTGTACAAATATAGCGTAGTCTCAAAGCTATTCATTACAAGCCATAGTTTTGGGAGACTTTAATGTGTATGTTGGCTTATAGGAAAACAAGAACCAAGTAAAATTGAGAAATAATAGAGTGAATGGAAATATACGAATTGATATTCTTAAATAAAATAATGCTAAAAATTTTGATATATTAATTTAGGCCAGAATGAAGCAAAGGTGAACAAAAGTCCAAGTGATGTGTTGATACCAAAGCTTGTATAATGTATATAAACATGCATATAGATGAAAATCAATATATGTTTGATTCCCCTGACCATAATTTTAGTAGAAGTTACATTCATGACGAAACATTGAAGCAAGAAATTCGAAAAAAATGGGAAACATGAAAAGTTATTTACAACAGTTAGAAGAGAAGTTAACAACTGACGAGGTACCAGTAGAGGATATCTCAACTCTTAATACAGTTATTTAAGAAACTGTTGATGAAAATTTGAAAGCAAAAATAAAAAGAGAAAGGCGATAAAAATTACAACTCGGCTAGATCCACCTTGAATGAGTGCAGGCAAAACACAAGGAACTAAACCAGTGGTTTTCAACCGGGGTGGCCAAGAATTCATATTTGAAATGCCCAGATTACAAAAACAAGGTATGTTGACCAAAAAGTCGCGTACTCTCACTTATTCTGATTTATAACCTTACGACCTTGAAAACTTTCAATAATTCCAGGACTAACCTTGGGAGGACCTTGGCAATTCTATCATTCGAAAAAGAATCGAAAACAACATAATGGTTTCAAATTTCGTTAGAATCGGCCGAATAGTTATGATGTTATTGCCACAATAAAATAATTCCAGGGCTAACCTTGGGAGGACTTTGGCAATTATATCAGTCGGTAGAGAATTTAAAACAACATAGGGGTTTCAAATTTCGTTAGAATCAGCCGAATAGTTACAATGTTATTACAAAAACAGAAAAAAAGCAAAACGGCGACCGACCGACATACATAGTGAGATGTAGAATCGTCCGCGACTAGACTCGCACGCGACTAAAAAATATATATTTCAAACATTTATAAAAATATAACAACATTTGAAAATATTTTGAAAATCGATTCTCTACATTGTGCAACATAAAAATAAGTAAAGTAGAAAGATTGAAGACAGCATTGAAGAAATGAGAGTTGCCTTACTAACTAAACGCACCAATATGTGATACCCTTTAAGCTCAAATGTCCATTAAACTTTTAAAGTTTTTGTCTTATTTCAATTAGAAGTGTTTTCCGCATAATTAAGTATTTATTGGGGATGCGCCGATATATCGGTATCAGTATCGGTTAAGCAAATATCGGCCGATAACCGATATCTAACATTAAAACATTTTTACCTTCAAGACAACTCAAGTTCAATGTTCCATACTTTATAGAGAAGAGTGTCTGGTGTTCGTCAATAAATGACTGATTTTTCAATGATTACCCGCAAGTCCTTAAATCGCAGTGACTTTTATTAGACTTATGCTAGCTACATATTCCTCATGTTTTATAGTTGCATTACCACATTCCTCTGCTCCGTATCGAGCGATTTTCAATTATAATTTAGGATTATACATATTTGCCCATTTAAGCTTAAGGGATAAAATTATGTGTGATATGTTGATATTAATTATTACATGGTATGAAAAGTCAGTATTAATTAGAAATTTAGATGCAGTAAAAATTAAATGTTATTACCAATAAACAATTATTAATAATAAAGTACTTGATATTTAAAGATATTTAAGGTTGAACTTAAAATTTAGTATTTAAAATCAAATAATTTGAGGTTATAATGAGAGAAAAGCAGTTGTTCTGAACGTTCGGGCGTCAATCTACTCCTTGTTGACTCGTATATATCTCCTCGTGTGCTGAATAGCCTTTCACTGGCAACTGAAGAAGGTGGCGCACATAGGTATTTTTGAGCAGGATTTGGAAGGAAACCTACACCGAATGTTTCTTCGTAGCTCTTCCGCCAGTTAAATGGACATTCTGTTCGTGCCAGTGGAGGAAGACTGAAGTAGGCTGATATCTCTTTCATGCTGAAAAGACATAATTTTTAATTAAATGCTCGCAAAATCTGGAAATTGATTAGAATTATATACATTATTTAATTAGAATAAATTATCTAAAGGGTGGAATTTGTGTTTAAAATGATTAAATGTAATCGTAGCTATGATTTCTTTCTAGTTTTGGATGTGACCGACCAAGGAGTATAACTTCAATATGCATACGGTATATAAATGATTATATTACTTGTCACAAATATAAGAGAGAATATATTAAATATTAGTTTTATGCATTTTAAATATAAACTCAGAGAAGGCATTTGTGACACGGTGTTGTTGTCTTTGACGTTCTTCAGTGTCCGAATGAGCACCTGTTTGTCTTAACGAAAGCTGCTTCAAACACAGCATAATCCCACATATCTCTCGGTGTGTGAATGTTGTGTTGTTAGTGGTTGTGTGCTGTACAGTCCTTTAGTGAATGTTTCATTGTGTGTGGTTCTGAGCACAGGGTAACAAACTCTTAAGTACATAAAAAGTTATAAACTAATTAGAATTATTCATTTTTAACTCTTACCTCGTTTGACTCAGCTCCTTTAATTTTTTCCTGCTGCCGGAACTTTCTGAAATGGTTTGAGGGAATTCAGCTTTGAATGTTCTGTTTCATTTCCGTCACTCTCCTCTTCACTTTCATCTTCTGAGATTGAACTGGGACTGCCTTTATCTCCCTGGTTATCTTGTATTAGCGGTGTTAAAGCTGCTTCACAAATCATAGTTTTAATATTTTCTTTTTCTGTTCGTTCAAAATATTTCAGTTTGTATCGTGGGTCAAGAACCATTGCAAGTAGAAGTTCCTTATTTCGTTTGTATGGTTCAAATCTTTTAATGAAATCTCTTTGGAGCTCATTTACAATTGTCTTTATACCACTAATAGTTTGAGTTGAGTAATCGAGGTAATTATGCATTGCCACAATAAAAGGGATGATCAAAGAAACAGTAGCATTATCGAAACTAATTTCCCGAGTCATAATTTCAAAATTTCTTAAGACTATAACAAGCTTTTCAGCCAATTCCCATTGCTAGTCCTTTTAGCAGGATTTCCGCTTTGTGGCGCAAAATAGACTGATTGCTCTCTTCTTCTCTACTAATCTTTCCAACATGTAAAAAGTTGAGTTCCATCTAGTGGAGACGTCTTGAATCAAGCAATGTTTTGGAAGATCTAACTATTTCTGTAACATTTCTAGAGTTTCTCTATTAGAAGCTGAATGATAGAATTTTCCAATTATGTTCCTTGCAATAGCCAAAATATCACTAACAATCTTCTTTTTTAAATCATTTATCCTGAATGCAGAGTTGCAATGTATGAATAGCACAGCATATGACACTAAATTGATCAAAATCACACATTTTAATAGCAAGTTTCATGCTAGCAGCATCATCAGTTAGGATCATGTGAATCTTTTATTTTGGTATCTTGATTGATTTAGTGAGTCTTTAATAAATTTAGCAATTTTGTCTCCTGTGTCTTCATAGAAAATGTGAAGCTTTCAACAATGCTGTTTTTTTAATGTAAAGATGTTCAATCCAATGTGCTGTTAAACTTATGAGTGGGTGCAAATTATGATCAACTGTCCATATGTCTGAAATTAAAGTCAAATGGTCTACATTTTGTAAGACATTTTTAAGTTTTCTGACAAGTTTTCAATATATTTCAGGAACAATTGTGTCAGAAAAGTATCTTCTAGAGGGAATTTTATATCTTGTTTCTAAGTGATTTATCAGAATCTGAAATCCAACATTTTCCACAATAGAATATGGCTGTATATCAACACAAGTTAGTTCTCTAATCAAATTACAAATTTTTAAAGATCTTTTGTCATGAATATTCCATTGCATATTTTCTAAAATTTGTTGCAAAGATGCCTGTTAGAAATGAGCCTGTCCAGTAGTAATATCTGAATGTTCTGGTTTATCTTCGTCAGGTTATTTGTTGCAAGAAGAGAAAGGTTCAGAATAGATATGTCTGTCTGCTTTCTTGGTGTTGGTGCTGGTAGTTGACACAAAATAATTCTCCATTCTATTTTTTGATGATAAAAATTAAATTTTAATTAGTTAAATAATATATCAAATGTTAAGTAAATTAATAAAATAGCCGTAACTAAATGACATGTCAAGATGTAAATTACCTGATGATATCTGGAGACAGAAAACAACAAATAGTTTCAAGATAAACTCGTTTTTAATAAATTAAGTATTACAATCCTGAACATCGAAGCTTAGCAAAAGTTTTAATATCATTCAGTTAGAAAAAATATTACTGCAATAAAAAATGCGTTACATGCTTGCGATTTGTTCTCTCAATGGATATTTATAATGATTTAAAAATTGTTTAACTAAGGAAATTAATTACTGTATATATATTAATATGTATATGTATATATATATATATATATATATATATATATATATATATATATATATATATATATATATACATATATATATATATATATATATATATATATATATATATATATATATATATATATATATATATATATATACATATATATATATATATATATATATATATATAAATATATATATATATATATATATATATATATATATATATATATATATATATATATATATATATATATATATATATATATTTATATAAAATACACAATTGCACAGCACAACCTCTCTCTATGAGTGCTGAGTGAAGTTAAATGTGTCTGAGTGTTGTGCAAACCAAACTGCTCCCAACCTGTTAAAACCTGTTTTAACATGTAGATGTATGTATTGGATGGATCAGTATGAAAATATATCAGTGAGGAGAAATTACTCAATAAATGACTATTCTGGTCCCTGGAAAAATTTTGAATTCAAAGGAGTGTAACCGATATTTCGGTATCGGCCAAAGTTAGATATCGGTGCATCCCGAGCATTTAGACGTAAATTATTTTATAGAGGTGTTCCTCGGCTGCCTCTAGATAGCAATTAGGGTGCCAATATCCTAAAAAAAGATGAAAAACACTGTATTAGAGAGAGCAAGACCTGATTAAACCAAAATGTGGAAGAGAAGAAAGGTTCATAGAAATATAGCTACTGTATATGACACAAAACAGTGCAAAGGCAAATAAAAATGATATTCATGCAAACGCGATGACAAAGAAAATTATAGAAGCTACAAACAATGTACAAAAATGTTAAAATATTTCAATACGGTGAATAGAGGATGACAAAGAGAAGAGACATTAAAACATTTATTGACTGAGGAGACAGATAGTAAACTTACAAACTCTTGGAATTGCATATAACATAACATGGTAATGAAATATGGAATGCGGAAAATAAAATTCTCTACTGTAAAATAGATGTTTGAATAAAAATCATCAAAGGAATGGCAGGTTTTTTACACTCAAGGGAAATAAAGGCCTATGTCGAAGAATGGACTCTCGACGATATACCATATATGACTATTCGTTGAGGGAACTTCTTTAATTATCTTTAGAGTGCGTTAATGTCTGGCGGGCCGATATTATGTATCTTCGATATGCTTAAGAAGTGGAACTGAGCTCAAGGATAATAATATTGCTATCATTAATAAAATAGAGTTTTATTAATAATAACTATCAACAAACACAAGACGAAAAATATTGACATAAACAAAGAATGGAAAGGGTGGTGGGGGCTCGGGCTAATCCGAGGATTAAAGGATTTAAAAAGGTAAAACAAATAAAGAGTTAAAGGGATGGGATGGTTCGCTAAACCATTTAAAGCACAGGATAGAATTGACAAAAGGGTTCAATACTCAAAGGTAACGTTTGGCTTACGTAACTTTATATGAGTGGTGCAGTGGAAGGCGACGTGAAGGAATTTTCGGTCCGCTTGCGAGTTCCTGCCGAAGGGGGGGGAAGATAAGATGATCCTGACGTGGCGTCTTGGGAATGAGAACCGTTTCTCGACGAACGGCTTGAAGAACAATGGCTGTTCTACGTTATTCTCTTTCGAACAACAGGGGGGGGGGAGAACCGTCTCTTGTCTACGGGCTCAAGAACAATGGCTGTTCTAATGTTGTTCTCCCCTGAACAACAAGGGGGAAGGGTGAGAAACGCTTCTTGGCGAACGGACTCGAAAGAATAATGACTGTTCTACGGTGTTCTCTTCTGAACAACAGGGGGGGCTGAGAACCGTCTCTTGTCTACGGGCTCAAGAACAATGGCTGTTCTAATGTTGTTCTCCTCTGAAAAACAAGAGGGATGGGTGAGAACCGTTTCTTGGCGAAGGGCTTAAAAGAACAATAGCTGTTCTACGTTGTTCTCTTTCTGAACAACGAGGGGGAAGCCTTGAGGACTTGGCGTCACAAAAGGCTCGAACCTTTGGCACTCAAGGGATATTGTCCTCCTTCTGGACAAGTGATGGTGAATCTCGAGGTCGAGGTCCCTTGGCGCACAAAGTGAGAGAGGGTCGTGGTGATGTTTCGCGACGAAAATCTGGATCTCCAATCTGATCTTAGTGGTAAAGTTTCC
Organism: Ceratothoa steindachneri; assembly: GCA_963969495.1. Taxonomy (NCBI): domain Eukaryota; kingdom Metazoa; phylum Arthropoda; class Malacostraca; order Isopoda; family Cymothoidae; genus Ceratothoa; species Ceratothoa steindachneri. Next base: position 57,791,354 of record OZ018322.1, read on the forward strand.
ATCTAAATAGTCGAGACACTCCCTTGGCGTGGGTGGGACAATGGAGTGGGAGCTTCGAGGGAATGCACAGCCGAGGCTGGGAACAATGCCTTATCTGCCCATAAGCCTAACTCAATCTGGCGAGGTCGGCGTATGGGGGCGAACGGGGGGACGATAACCTCCTTGTTTAAACATTGACATCCGGTGGCTGCGATAAGACGCCAAGCTTCGAAGCGAAGATGCACGTGGGAGCATCGTGGTTTTAAATAATATGTGATAGGAGTTGAAACTAACGCTGCCTCAACCCGTTCTATCACAGCCTATTTTGCCACATGGTCTCCCTATATTAGATATTTTGTAAATACAGTAGTGTAATTTTATTCGGCAAGTGATTCGCGATGTTAGATGAATAGTAAAATAATGAAGACAGAGTACATTTGCGCAACTTAGAAAATAATAGAAAATAGAATAAATGCTTATCATATTCCACATCATCTTATAATTAAGATTAATTCACTTTATTATCATCTTGGTGCATTGTAACCCTTTGTGTGTAGCGATAACAATGTCTTAAGTTCAGTAAAAGCAAAACAGGAATAACAATAATGGCGAAAGTACAAGCGCAACGGCCGTAAGTAACTACATTCATAATGACAAGCCTACTAAATTCTCGTGCCACCGCCTCCATCCGTGGCGTCATCATAAGCTGGTCGTTCGAGGCAGAGGCCTGTATGATCGAGGTGGTCGTGGGCTGGTTGCTTAGAATTTAAATCTTTATATGTCTAGCGAAAAAATAAAATAGATATCCTTTAATCCATTTACTATCTGGAATGAGGGTATTGAATAACTCTCTCACAGTCCTATTAACCCTCTATGACCCAAGTTATTTTTTAGAAATAACCGCTATTGAGCCACTGGTATAAAGGCGCTTGAATGAAATATTTCAGAAATTATTGTTCAGATAAAGTTTCTTAGCTACATATTTACTATCTAATTCCACGCAGCTATTGAACGAAACATTGTGAATAAAGTAATTAAGCTCTATGAAATCTAATGTCGCTGAGGAACGACAATGGGTCATAGAGGGTAAACTAGTGTAGAAACTTTCTAAATCAAACAAACGCCAATACTCCCAGGCTAAAACATTCTTAATTAATGCCTAAAAAAATTCAAGATATTATTGCTTAACACCTGAATAGCATAAGTGATGATATTTTTTGATGTCATAAGTTGAGGGACATGACAGATGACAAGTCAGTCAACGTCTTCATGACCAAAATGTAATCGATTTTAGACGGCTTTATTAATAAGTTTATCAGATACAAAACAAATTTAGTTGTTTAGTTGTTTAGTTGTGGATATCTTAAGGTTGGAGTCGATAATTTGTCTTTTTGTTTTTTTTATTTGACCATCTGGCGACTACCTTCAAGGGAATAAGTCACTAAAATTAAAATTACAGCCTGGTAATAGGCTATGCTAAAATTCGCAAAAAAAACAAGAAAAAACAAAGAAACAAGAAGGAAGTACGTTCTGGCGTTGGGGGAGGCCCGATTCCCCTCCAGCACAGGAACATGCGACCTACAAGAAAGAGAATCAAATAAAATGGAGGAGGCCAGCCTCCTTTAAAAAGTGAGATGGTCTACAAGTTTGTGTACATGAATCCGTGTCGAGCTCATCACGATACCGGGACAGGTAACGTGCGCGAAGATTACCCAGACCGGAAAATTCAACAGGAATGTGCTGAGCAGTTTGGGGGACAGTGCAGGCGAGCGCTCCATCAAAGGAAGGTGCGTTCCGCGAATGTGCTGAAAGACAGAAAGCAACCAGAAATAGTCACGGCATTGGAGGATAGGTGGTCCAGTGGAACAGTCGCGGCGTAATGGCACGCAAATTTAAGTTCTCTTTGGCCGTCTCCAAGTAGCCTGGAGGGCTGTCCTGATTCCTGCCATATTAGTCGGTGTAAGAAAGAGACAAACGATGGTCTGGTCACCCAGTCATCGCGGACTCTTTGGTCTCCTCATCGGTGCGCTCGTTACCCGCAACTCAGACAAGTCCAGGAACCCAGCAGAAGTTAAGATTGCCATCCACTCGGCTCAAGGAAATCGTAAAGTCATGAATAGCGCGACCAGAGAGTGTGGAGAGTCCAACACCATGAGAGCACTCAAGACGCTTTGTCAGGAGCTAATGGTCACAATACGGTATCCGAACCTGGCACGATACGTTATCTCCCATCCTGAGAGGTGTATTGTAACCGTGAAGACAGGAGCAGCACCTGGTAGAGCCCCTATGACTTCAAACAGATGGGATACAGCGTGGAAACTGACCCCCTCTGGGGAATTGGAGCCATCAGTATACATTAGCATAATCAAGCGTGACAGGAAGTGTGCTCCAAAAAGGCCGAACGCAATACTATCAGCGCTGTAAAAGGTTTATGAGCAGAGGCGTGGCGACAAAAAGTCATAGGTGGTACCCTCTAGGGTGGCTGCCAGCCCAAAGAGATTAGGGTATGACTGGTGGTCTCAGGGATAGAGGCCCTGTTGAGATCGCTTGTACGCTGGCGCGTACAGGCGCATAAGGCACTGTGCCCATCGTAGAACGAGTAGCATCTCTCCAGCATCGACAAGTAGGCTCTCAATTAGGGAGGTGCTGAAGGAACCGGGTGCCAGGAAGAGACTGCTATGGTTCATCGAGTCCATCTTCCGCAATAGACGTTCGGGCGTCGAGCTACAACAAAGAGTTAAGTATAGTGGAGGAGGCCAGCCTCCTCTAAAAAGTCATATAGTCCACATGTCTATGTGTACGAACTAGTTCCGAGTACAAGGAAGAAGCTGTAGAAACCCCACTCGTCTCAGTACCGGGGCAGGTAACGTGCGCAAAGATCACCAGACCGAGAAATTCAACAAGAATGTGCTGAACAGTCTCGGGGACAACAAGGCAGTCGTCATAATAGGATGCAAGCAAGTGCTCCATCAAATGGCAGTGCGTTCCGCGAGAAGACGAAAAGCAACCTAAAGCCGTCACCGCATGCAATTTTAAACACCACTCGGCAGTCTCGCATCTTCTTTGCCAAAAAATCGAGATTGCTGCCCGTAATCAGGCCATGTATTCATTGTAAGGAAGAGCAAAACGCTGGTCAGTGGCCCAGTGCTTGCAGACTCTAGGGCGCCCAAATCAGGGCGCTTTTTGCCAGCAATTCTCGGATGTTCAGGAACCCAGCACAAGATAACATCGGCATCCGCCAGGCTCACCAAAACTGTGGCGTCACGGATATTAGGAACCAGCAGGGGCGGGCATTTCAATGCCCCGAGAGCACTCAGGGTGCTCTGTGAGACGCTATGTATCACAATCTGGTCATCGAAACGTGCACGTCGCGTTATCTCCCGTACGGCGCGGTGTATTGCAACCAGCTCGGCCGTGAAGACAGACGCAGCGCCTGGAAGAGCCACGCTGACTTCAAACAGAGGGGATACAGAGTGAAAACCGACCCCCTCTTAGGAATTTGAGCCATTCGTATACACTGTCACGGTTCCAGCCTGACACGGCGTGTGCTCTAAAAAGGCCGAACCCAATAGTACCGGCGCTTTAAAAGGAGCAGAGGGGTGGCATTAAATAGTCAAAGATGGTACTCTCAAGGGAGGCATCCTGGGACCCTGGAGGCCACCGGTCCGAAAGCTACACCGAGGTCACGAAAGAGTTTCCTAGCCCTAAAACCAAAGACATAAGGTATGAATGGCGTCTCTCGGCGGTATAAGCAGCGTCGAGATCAACTTCGGATGAAGTGAGAGCCGTTGGCGGCTGAGAGAGGCGCCGGGCTCGCTCTTACAGTAGAATAATGCACTGTGTACGACGCAGAGCGGAGTGAAATATCCCCGGCATCAATATTGGCTCTCAATTAGGGACGTGCTGAAGGCACCGGTCGCTATTCGAAGGCTGGTGTGATGGATCGAATCCACGTTCCTCAATACTCGCTCGGCTGCAGATGCATAAAAATCGTATCCGTAGTCAAGTTTCGAACGAACAAAAGATCGATAGAAAAGTGAGGCAGAGCAAGAGACGCGCATCTATGTCTTTTTGAGAGGACACCCCAGACTTGGTGTTTGGGCAGCACCAAAAGATATCGAAAGATCATCTACGTAGAGCGTAGCGAGAATATCTTCCGGCATAACCGGGGTGATATAGTTGATGCTCAGGACAAAGTGTGTGACACTGAGGACACTTCCCTGTGGGTCACCCTCTTCCTACTCAATTGGGAAGGAGAGTGCCCTCCTCAACCGTACGTGGAATCCACGATTCCACGATAAAGATTGGGAGGTGTCCCCTCTCCTCCATTGTGTGGAGAGTCTCAATGACAGCGGATTGCCATGCGGTATCATAGGCCTACTCCAGATCGATAAACACCATAGCGTAGTGCTGCCTACCTAGAAAGGCCTCTCAGATGGGATTTTCTAGTCGGCTCATATCATCCTAGTGGGAGTGAAACTTGCGGAAGCCGCAACGTGATGGCGACAGGTGGCCTCCGTTCGCAAGAAACAGGCTAGTCTAACAATTACCAATTTCCCATCAACTTTCACAGGCAGCAGGTTATAAAGATTGGGCGAAAACCGACCGAGGTAGAGTGATCTATCCACGGTTCGCGAAAAAGGAGCCCAGTAGCGATTTGCCAGAAGTATGAGAGGATACCCCCTACCCAGATATTGTTGAACAAATCTAACAGAAAGGTCATGCTGTCCGCGCACGAAGCGAGAGTGGAACGCAACTCACTCAATGTAAACTTGTCGATGAAGGGTTATCCGCCTCAGGAAGCAAAGTCCAGTTGGTGGCCTTTCGCGAAATCTCGACTCGCATTGAATTCTCACGGAGCAGCACCTCGGCTAGAGAATGTGGAGAAACAGTCGCGAAGGACTCCGCCACGGACGTGGGCTCCAAGATTGCGGCACCATTCTCCTGGAGAACGGGAGGGGGCTCCTGGTAGAATTTGCCCCGTATCCTTTGGACTAGCTTCCAAACCTACGCTAGAGGAGTATTCCCGTTTAGCGAAGACACGTATGCCGACAGGAAGCCCCGCTCGCAGAGATTCAACAGCAGTGAAATTGTTCGGGCGGCGCTTATAGCGCATATAGGCCTAACGCTTCTGTTTGAGGTCCATCTCACACTCAGCTGACCAACGCTGAAACTGTCTGCGAGCAAAACGACCAGACCTTCTAGGAATAGTAGTTACGCCATCGGCAATGAGGTTGCCAGAGAAGAACTCACGGCCCCATCCACCAACCTAAATTCCTCAAATGAAAAAGAGAAATCAATCATTTCCTGAAATACAGACCACCGCGCCCGCGCCAAGCCACACCGGGCCGGGCTCTCAGACGGCAGTGGCCAAGAATATGATATTTGAATGGGAAAGTGATCACTACCATAGAGGTAATCGCCACCTAAAATCAGGCTGTAATCCGGAGAGCACATAGATAGATCAAGACAGGAAAATGAAGTGGTTCTCGGGCAGTGATGCGTAAACTTATCCAAATTTATGACACCTTTTTCCAGCTCGTCGATCAGGTCGGCCTCGACCTAATCACTGTTATTGATTGAGTAGTATCTCCAGAGTGGGTGTCTACCGTCCAAATCCCCGAGCAAGAAAAAGGGCCTCGGCACCCGTCCCACGACGATGCGCAAGGCTCCCGAGCTCAAGTCGACTGACGGTGTAATATCGGTAGAAATAACAGTATACCTGCTATTCAGGTGCATCTGCACAGCTACTGGCCGAAAGAAGATATTTAGAGAAAGATAAGAAGGAAGATATCATGCGGGATGTAAATAGCGCATCCTCCTGCCCAGACCCCCATATACCCCAGGAAGGGAAACAGGGGGCACGCGCCCAGCTTGGTGTCCTTCAAAAAGATAGCTAAGGAAAACGGGAGGTGACGAGCCACTCCTGCTCCTCTCAGTTTAAAGTTATATGGCCTCCAAGGCCTCGCTTTGAGGAGATTTGGGCGTCCTCTTCGAAAAGAAGATCCCCACGGAAATGGTCATAAGGTTACCGGAGACAGAACTACGGGCGCTTTTGGCACTGTTATCGTCGAGGGGGGGAGGTTGGCTCATTATACTAGTTTTTTCATCCCTCCGCCTTGAAACCTTCATCGGGCAGGGCCGCTTCGGAGGTGGTGGTTCATCCTTTGGATGATCCATAGTCTTCGGCTCACCGAGCTTCTCAACCAAGGCATCATTGATACCAATCGAGGACTCTGTCTTGGCGTGTTTTGTCAACCCTAGGAGGCTTAAAATGCAGAATCTCATGACGTTAGGGGGTACGGAGCGCGTAGCTCTCCTATCCCTTTCTACCGGGAGCGGTTAATTATGAGCCATCTGCTTTCTCTCTTCGCAGTCCCTTGTGATAGAAAAGAAGGACTACCGCTGGTAGGGAGATGGATTCCCTCGACAGCGCCTACTAAGAAGCAGGCAAAGGGAAGCCACTTTACCCGTATGCTTATTAGAAGACAAAGTTCCTCTCCGGTAGAATAAGGTAGCATTAAACGCAATCCGTGAGGTATCATTCCAGACGAGCTTTCGACATTTAGATTGACGTATTGCGAGTTGTTTAATCAGCGGAGCTGCAATTTCACAAAATTAGGCATCTTCCTCCTCCTATAATTAATAGTTTAACGTAGTTCTTTGTAATCCGTCGGTAAGAGCATTTCACTATGTGATCATTTATATTATCTGAGATTAGAAAGTCGTCGATATAGATAAAAATAAATTCCAAGCCATGGAATAAATTGTCCATATGGCGTTGAAATGTGTAGATTTAAGTTGACACAGCAGTATTTTCTATATCCACTTGATTCATTGGAATCGGGTGATATGCCCTAATCAAATTAGGTCGCGAGAAAATAACTTTACTAGGGAGATGATTAACCATGCTCTGAATTCTTTGATGAGGATAATGGTCCCGTTTTTTTATTACTTCGAGGGAATGAAAATCACTAACAACTCTATTCTCGCCTGGGGTCTTCTTTTGCACCAGATGAATGGGTGAAGCGCATGGTCACTTTGTTGGACGTATCGCATCTATCAATAGAGCTTCCAATGTTGCTTTGGCAACTTTTAACTTGTCCATTTAAAGCGATCTTTGACAGGCGAAAGCTGGTGGAGCACTAATAGTCTCGATTTTATGCACAACGGAGGTAAGTGGGGAGGAACGAGCATCTACAAACCCTGGGTTATATATAGATTCATATTTAAGCAAAACTGCCCTGCAATTGATTCGGAGATGCGAGAGAGGTAATTAATTATTAATGATACCAAGGGTGCATTGGATTGCTTCACTTTGGATACGAGCCTAGTCTGATTGTCATTGAGGATGCCACGAGCACAATCCACCAAAAGATAAAAAATGCACAAGAAGATCTGCTCCTAACAATGGCAACGTAGTATCTGCAACTACGAAATCTTAATTAACGGCGCAAACTAGGGAGAATTATATCTATTTGCATTTCATCATGTTCTTTTATTCTTCCTTCATTAGCAGTTGATATATTTAGACTTGAGTGATGCATTTCACAACATTGCAAAAGATTTGATGGACTTTTGGATAGAATCTTACCTGTATCGATTATCATTGTTTAGTCTTCCAGTGACAGTGAGTAAAGTTGGCACGCAGGTTGTCACATTTACTGCGGCCTGCCATTTTAGTGTTCCGAAGAAGATGGAGACGATGGTCTATATGATAGTTGAATTTATACGTTTTTACCTCGCTTTTGCCATCTGCCCCACGGTTTATAATATCTAACATTAGATCCGAAATAAAACTGTGATCGGCACACAACAGGCGTTGATATCTACGGAAAAGTCTTGGTCCTAATGGTACACATTTTGTATTATTAGGTGCAAAGTTTGATCGATTAGCATCAGAGTAGGTACAGATGGGCACTGAACGCGTACTTTTCTTAAATGCAGATTATTTATCCGACTATTATACATATCAGTAACACTAAGAGCACTTATATCGCGAAACGATGTGGCACCACTTTCATCTTTATCACTATTATTTACAATAAAATACTATACTGTATAAAATGGCAGTAGTTCGTCTGCAAGCTTTTCTAATTGGGCGAGTTTCAATTCCTTCTGCGTAGCGATGATGAACACGATGTTTTGAAGTAACGACTGGATAAACTTGTGCCTCATATTGTCCTCACCAACTCCAACTTACAGTTGTCCTTCACAGCTTTTCTAATTTGACCGATGGTTGTCCGGTGAGTGGGAAAAATGCGATTAATTTTTAGAAGAGTTTGGTTTTGTGCTCTCAACGGTCCAATCACTTCTCTAATTAGGAAAGAGCAGCTCTGCAATGAAAGGGCCGAGGCAAGAGGACGATCGACTGTCTCGAGAAGTAAAGCTCCAGGATATGATAAAATTTTGTTTCAACCAGATATATCCTAGAATGTGGAATTGTGCTTTCACTATTTTAACCCTGTCACTACTGAACTATTTTTTAATTAAAATTTTAAAACTAACTAACGTAGCAATGGGATGAAAAAATGCTTTAAAATAAAAAAAATATTTTGCCCTACAGTCATTTTTGAGATTCGTTGAGACGTATTATTCCAGTGGTAGTGAAAGGATTAAACTATCGCATAACTGCTTCATTGAAGACGGAACGCCTGATGTTGAATGAATTGGCAAGTTCCACTTTTTTAATAAAATGGATTTTTTTTATTGTATATGGTTTGTGTGTAATTAAAGATATATTAATTTTAACAGAAATAAAACATAGCTATTATATTAACTGTTTTCCATAAGATTAAAGTCAATTAAAGGACTAAGTTTCGATATTTAATTAGCTGACATGGTGACGTTTGAGAAACATCCTTTCAATAGTAGTCAAATTCCACCATATTTCTCATTTAAGTGCTCAAAGCACAAATTTCTTTTAAATATTCGATTGATTTGATATAAATCAAGTATATAGAAGCTATTGAATTGTAATTATTACTTAGAGTCTTTAACACAGATGTTTATGATTATTCAACCAAAATTATCATATTCCTGTATTTTGTTTCTTTTTAAATGGTAATAAACTTCATCGACTTAACGGAAAGGAAAATGATTTAGTTAAGGGTAAAAATAAAGAGCTGATTACGAAAATGACAGTAATTTGGAAAAAATGTGAGTAAGCTGTTTATTATTTTTAAGTTAGGAGATATATATCTTATGATGTTGATGGTATTTATTAATTGGTTTTAAGGGGCAAATGTTGCACTTAAGAAAGCAGTGATTTTAGTCTCGAATTTCAAAGTTCTTAAAATCCAGCACATGATCTTCTCATTGCTTTAAGGGGTCTGATAGTATTTTTAAGGAACACTTTAGTATTTTGTAGCTTGTATTATTATTAATTTTAGATTGCATCGCTTGCACAGATCACACCAACTTAGAAACAACAAAAACCCGGTCATTTAACTACTGTTCATTCGGACATTTCCCAAAAGAGAGCTATTACTAAATACAATGCAACAGTACTCTTTTCAGAGTACTTATCCATTCGGATTCCCTTATGTCAAATGTTATTTTGGTTCCACGTGAATCAATTATAATATTTCCTAAAACACTTCAAAGTGCTAATTACAATATTGACCCTACAGAACGTTTCTCACGCTTGTGCAAATGCCTCAGCATTCTCTAAAGAGCCCTGTATAAAATTCTAGGCTTTGGCCTCTCATAATGGCTTTGACTTCTCACCTAACAAATCCTCAAGTATCAGATTTACTAAGAGCAGTGTACCTACTTGCACTGCGCACTAGATGAATAGCACTGAAATTATATTCATTTTAAAAAGAAATCCACTTTTTTGCCTATAGCTGACTCGGAGGACTCATATTTCAAATCTCAAGCAAAAGTGAAATTGTTTTTTAATGCCTCAAAATACCTTTAAAGTACCAAGTGGAGATTTCATCTAGCTTAAACTTTATCTAGTACCTGTAATATAAAAATTGGAATATGGATTTTTCGTATATAATGCATTGTTCTTCTCTTTTTATGGAAATAGACAGAATCCAGTAAATGGGAATCAGACTAGAAATAGGTGACTTTAAGCCAACTAATGTAGACACTTTAGAAGTAGAAGCATCAATTTTCTTTATATTTTTTTATAGAGCCCATCTGGCAACTACCAACTTGGGCATAAGTCGCCGAAAAACACGACATTTTTAGTTTTTTTAATTAAGGGGCTATCTGGCGACTGCCGACTTAGGCATAAATTGCCGTAAACAAACAGCCTAGTTCTAGGCTACTTTAAAAAATTGAACAGACACAACAGTAAAAAGAAATAACAATAACAAAGCAATAACAAAAACAATAACAAAACAACAAAAACAATTAAACCGGGTTAAATGAAAGGGAGAAGGCCGGCCTCCCCCCCCAAAAGTCAATAGGTCCACCAGTCAAAGTACATGCACTCGTCCCGAGTACAAGGGGCAGGCGGTAGCGACCCCGCCCATCCCGGTACCGGGACAGGTGTCGTGCGCGAAGATCACCCAGACTGGGACATTCGACAAGAATGTGCCGAACAGTCTGTGGGACGACGCAGTCGTTGCAATAGGGCGCAGGCGAGCGCTCCATCAAATAGCGATGCGTCACACGAGTGTGCCCGATTCGGAGACGACAGAAAGCAACCTGAAGCCGCCGCGGCATTGGGAGATAGGTCCATGGGAACAGTCGCGGCGCAATGGCACGCAACTTTAAGTTCCCTTCGACCGTCTCCCATCTTCTTTGCCAAGCAGTCCGAAGAGTTGCCCGTATTCCTGCCATGTAGTCAGTGTGAGGAAGAGCGAAACGCTGGTCCGGTCGCAGAGTCCTAGCGGACTCTTTGGCGCCCTCATCGGCGCGCTCATTCCCCGCAATTCCTACATGTCCAGGAACCCAGCAGAAGATAATCTCGACATCTGCCCGGCTCGCCAAAACCGTGGCGTCACGGATTTCGCAAACCAGGGGATGCAGAGATTCCAATGCCCCGAGAGCACTCAGGGCGTTTTGTGAGTCGCTATAGATCACAATCCGGTCTCCGAACCGGGCACGTCGCGTAATCTTCCGTACCAAGTGGTGTATTGCCACCAGCCCGGCCGTGAAGACAGACGCAGCGCCTGGTAGAGCCCCGCTGACTTCAAACAGAGGGGATACGGCGTGGAAGCCGACCCCCTTTTGGGACTTGGAGATATCCGTATACACTGGCACGGTACCAGCGTGACACGATGCGTGCTCCAAAAAGGTCGAACGCAATACTCCCGGCGCAGTACAAGCTTTGGGAGCAGAGGCGTGGTGACAAATAGCCAAATGTGGTACCCTCCAGGGTGGCGTCCTGGGCAAAACCAGGGGCGCCACCAGCCCGAGAGCTATATCTACATATCGAAGGAGTTTCCTGGCCCTAAACTCAAAGGGCTTAGGGTATGACTGGCGTCTCTCGGCGGCATAGGCACCATCGAGATCAGCTGCGGATGCAGTGAGAGCTGTTGGCGACTGAGGGAGGCGCCGGGCTCGCGCTTGCAGGCGAGTGATGCATTGCACGCGGCGCAGAGCGAGTGGCATCTCCCCAGCATCGACCAACAGGCTCTCAATGGGGGAAGTGCGGAAGGCACCGGTCGCAAGGCGAAGGCGGGTGTGGTGGATCGAATCCACCTTCCGCAATAAACGTTCGGCTGCGGATGCATAAAATTCGCATCCGTAGTCGAGCTTCGAGCGAACAAAGGATCGATAAAAAAGTAAGGCAGAATGTCCATGGCGCGGGTACAAGAGACCCTAAGGCTGCGAATATGAGCCTCCCAGGTGAGGTGTCGGTCGAATACAAGACCAAGGAAACGGTGCGACTCAACCACATCTAGGCGCACCCCATTAAGAAACAAATCTGGGTCGGGGTGAAGCCGTGGATGGCGGCAGAAGTGCACCATCTTAGTCTTGGCCAAAGAAAACCGAAACCTGTGCGCTTCAGCATAGCGAGAGACGCGGTTCAATGCCTGTTGGAGTCGACGCTCCATAGTTGGCATCTGGGCCGCGCCAAAAGAGATCGAAAGGTCGTCCACGTAGAGCGTAGCGAGAACATCTTCCAGGAGCACCGAAGTGATGCCGTTGATGCTCAGGGCAAAGAGTGTGACACTGAGGACACTTCTCTGCGGGACACCCTCTTCCTGCTCCTTTGGGCCGGAGAGGGCTCCCCCCACCCGTACGCGGAATCGATGATTTCGCAAAAATTCACATATAAACATTAGGAGGCGTCCCCTCTTCCCCATTGTGTGGAGAGTCTTCATGATACCGTATCGCATGCGGTATCATAGGCCTTCTCCAGATCAAAAAACACCGTGGCGTAGTGCTGTCTACGAAGGAAAGCCTCGCAGACGGCATTTTCCAGTCGGAGCAGAGCATCCGACGTGGAGTGGAACTTACGGAAGCCGCACTGTGCAGAAGACAGATGGCCTCCGCTGTCCAGGAAATAGGCTAATCTAACATTTACCCATTTCTCCAACAACTTGCACACGCAAGAGGTTAGAGAGATTGGGCGGAAACCAGTCGGAGTAGAGTGATCTCTTCCCGGTTTGCGAAAGGCGAGCACAGTATCGATTCGCCAGGAGTCTGGGAGAAGACCTTCCACCCAGATCCTGTTGAACAAATCTAACAGAAATGCCATGCCTCGCTCACCCAGGTGTCGAAGCATGGCGTACGGAACATCTCCCGGACCATGGGCAGTGTCCGCGCACAAAGCGAGAGCGGAACGCAACTCACTCACAGTAAACCTGTCGTTGAAGGGTTCTCCGCCTCTGGAGGAAAAGCCCAGCCGGCGGCCTTCCGCGACATCACGACGTGCATTGAATGCTGGCGGAGCAGCATCACGGCTAGAGAATCCGGAAAAAGCGGTCGCTAAGGATTCTGCCACGGACGCGGGGTCCGAGATTGCGGTCCCATTCTCCTGGAGAACGGGAGGGGGGTCCTGCGAGAACTTGCCCCGAATCCTTTTGACTCGCTTCCACACCTCAGCTAAAGGGGTCTTCCCGTTAAGTGAAGACACGTATGCCCGCCAAGAAGAGCGGCGGGCGTGCTTCGAAATATACCGGAACCTAGCCCTAGCCCGACGAAATTCGGCGACAGTGAAATCGTTCGGGCGGCGCTTATAGCGTATGTAGGCATAACGCTTCTGTTTGAGGGCCGTCTCACACTCGGCCGACCCCCATGGGAGTGGTCGGCGTGCAAAACGGCCAGACGTCCTAGGAATAGTAGTCAGGCCCACGACAAGGAGGTTGCCGGAGAAGAACTCAACGGCCTCATCTACCGACCTAAACTCCTCGACTGAGATAGAGAATTCAGTCATTTCCTGAAATGCAGGCCACCGCGCCCGCGCCAAGCACCACCGAGGTGGTCTCTTAGGCGGCAGTTGCTTTGTAAATGATATTTGAATGGGAAAGTGATCACTAACATGGAGGTCATCGACCACCTCCTAATCAAAATAAGGCTGTGCATCCGAAGAGCACATAGATAGGTCGAGGCAAGAAAATTAGGCGGTTCTCGGACAGTGATGCGTAAACTCATCCACGTTTAGGACACCCATCTCAAGCTCTTCGATCAGATCGGCAAGGACTTTTCCCCTGGGATTTATGGAGTAATCTCCTCAGAGAGGATTCCTGCCATTAAGATCTTCAAGCAAGAGATAGGGCATCGGCAACCGTGCCACGACGCGGCGAAAGTCCCCCGCGTCGAAGTCAGCTGACGGTGGAATGTACGCAGAAATCAGAGTATACCTCCTATCCAGGTGCAGCTGCACAGCCACTGCCTGAAAGGAGGTATCTAAAGAGAAAGGAAGAACGGAGACATCATGCCGGGTGTAAAGCGCGCATCCCCCCAGCCTGGCCATCCCGCGTTGGTGGGGTCGCAAGACCCTTATACCCCGGAAGGGCGGGCAGGGGGCATGCGCCTAGCATGGTCTCCTGCAAAACGATAGCTAATGGGGAACGGGATGAGACGAGCCTCCGCAACTCCTCCCAGTTGGCCCGGAGTCCACGGCAATTTCATTGAAGGAATATGCCCTTCAGGCCTAGCTCGGATGAGACGCGGGGGCCCTCCTCGAATTGAAGACCCTTACGGGAATGGCCGTACGCTTCCCAGGGGCAAAACCCCGGGCGCTGTTGGCCCGACAAAGCGCTGAATGCACTGTCGCCTTCGAGGACTTATTGGGGGAGGTTTGGCTCGCCATGCGAGTCTTTTCCTCCCTCCGCCTCGAAACCTTAGGCGGGCGTTGCGACTTTGGAGGCGGGGGGCCCTCTTTTCAATGAACCACCGTCTCCGAGCCACTCGCTCCACCTTGGGGCATGGGCCAAGGGGCCGAAGCTCCTTTGTTGCTGTCCTCCTTTCGGGGAACAGCTTTAGGAACCCCGGAAGATGGCCTAGCGACCATCTTCAGGGGTGTTGCCTCCTGTGAGTCTAACAACTCGGTGGAGGCGCGTGGCCGTTTCGCCTTACGGGAAACGGTCACGCTGGGGGAATAGGGGGGAGCCCTTGTTTTAGCCGGGGCAGGGTATGAACCCTTTTTGCCGCCAGCTTTACCAGGGGAGCGCCCGGGTTGTGTAGAGCCCGCAGAAGGGCTCCGAATGGGCGCAGAAACAACCATGCTCGTTGGCCTGGATGGGCCAGGAGCAGAGGGTGCCTTTCTTACTATTGAGGCCTATGACAACCCAGGCAGAGCCGGGCGCGCCACGACCAAGTCCTTTGCCTCGCGGAATGAGAGTCGATCCTGGGCCTGAACGGCCAGGATTTCTTCCTCAAGGAGATATGCACCACATTGCTTCGAAGAAGCAGGGTGCGGCTCTCCGCAATTGACACACTTGGCCACACACGATTTGGACTTATCGTGTGCGACCTTGGAGCAATTTACACAGACTTCGGGTGCCCCCGACTTTGCACGTCTACATGAGCGATTCGCATGGCCGAAGCGGTGACAGTAATAGCACCTCCGCGGCAGTGGCACGAATGTCTTCACGCGGTAGCGGTACCAACCGGCACGCACCGACTCAGGGAGCTTGTCACAGTCGAACGTGACGAAGAGTGTAGGGGTGGGTCTCGAGGCCCCTCCCTGTTTTCTCATCACACGTTCGACCTTGACCGCCCTATGGTCGGCCAGCTCTAGGGTGATGTCCTCAGTGGAGTAGTCAACGAGTTCCCTCGCATAAACTACTCCTTTCACAAAGTTCATGGTAGAGTGCGGCGTCACACTCACCGGGGTGCCATGAAGTGTCCGAAGAGCACTTGTCTTGGCCGCCTCGGCGGGATTCGCCGCATTCGCCAGAAGGCTCCCGTCCGAGAAACGGGTCACCTTCGGCTCTCTAATAATTGCACTAGCTAATCCTCTCCTCTGATGGATCATGTTGCCCTTGGACAACATGGTACCATCAGTGGAGCGAATAACGAGGAAGCGTTTGAAGCCAGCGGGCTCGAAAATGCCAGGTAACCTCTGAATCAGGGGCCCTGATGTCACCGAGGCTCCGCCCTGTGCACTTTTGGTCTTTGTCATAGTCAGGAGCTCCGTACCCGGGGAGGCAGAGGGGCCGGATGTGCCGGTCTTGGCCTGGTCGCTTGCCACAGTGGCAGCAGACTTATCCGTCCCCACAGCCCCCGCGGATGGAGAGCAGCCCCGAGTCTTCTTAGTCTTTTTCTTCTTTTTAGGAGAGGAGGGCGGGGAATGAACCCGCTTCTCTCCTCCGCCGACAGAAGCCCCTAGGCCAGATGGACCGGCCTCAGCCAGGTCCTTCTCCGAAATGGAGAAAGTCCTGGTAGTCATGGGGGCACCGGTCGGAGGAGATCCCTCCCCTCCTTGTACTATCTCGGAAACCCTAGCCGTTTGAGAAGGACCTTGCATAAGGGCGGATTCGGGTTCGGTGCTTGAACCGAGCCCGGATTTTCACCGATGGAAGGCCCTACCGTCTGAGGCTGGGTTGCCTCAAGGACCATGTCTATCTCAGGGAGGCCTCCAGTTGGCCATCCCTCCCAGGACATCGCAGTTCCCCTTGGCAGCTTCACCAGTCTTTTGTAGGGAGGCACAAGGCCTTGACCCCGGCGAGGTTTAAGATTCTTGCCAGCAGGTCTTTTGAGGGAAGCGACCGAAGGGGCCTGGCTTCCCTCTCCCCCCTAAGGGGGTTTGCCCTACCGAGCCGCTTGCACGAGGGGTGGTCGGCAATGGGCTGCCTGCTGGCTTTCTTGGCAGTCCCCTTAGAAAGCAAAGGAGGGACTGCCGCTGGAGATAGGGAGGTGCCCGAAAGCACCTCCAGAGAAGGGGGTGAGGGGGAGTCCCCTACACCCGTAGGCGTAGGAGAGGAGTAAGCCTCTTCTCCGGTTAAAGAGGTATGGAGGGTCCCCTGCGCAAGCACAGGGGGGGGGGGAGACCTCCATCTTTTCTGTGGAGCTGCAGAGGGCGGCTCCGTTGTTTTAGGGGGAATTAAGGGGAGATGTATTTGTTTTGCATCATTAGGCATGGTGACCCTCTTTGTTTTACGGGACGCAATCACTCACCACCTCTTGCAGTAGCCCGCACTGCAAGAGATGCTTACAGGCCCGGCAGAGCCAGGTGCCGCCATTCGGGACCACCCCTCCCGCCTGGTGGCCTGGCAGTCCATCGGCATGGCGGCTCCGCCTTGGACACGGCGTAAAATTGATAGAATGTGAAGAGGAGAGGGAAAGGGATGTGAGGAAGGTATGGGTGGGGATAAAGCAGGTTGTTAAAAAACCTCCATCCCGAACCGGAGCTCAGGGGTTAGGGAACAATGTCCCCTCCCCCCTCAGCCCCGATCCAGGGTGGTTGGCTTGAGAAGAAGGTCAGCATCTACCCTGTGAAATTAGAGGCTGACCAGAGAAAGTTGTGGGAG
This sequence comes from Ceratothoa steindachneri, assembly GCA_963969495.1. Classification (NCBI taxonomy): domain Eukaryota; kingdom Metazoa; phylum Arthropoda; class Malacostraca; order Isopoda; family Cymothoidae; genus Ceratothoa; species Ceratothoa steindachneri. The sequence continues at coordinate 57,808,216 of OZ018322.1, forward strand.
AGGTTGTATGAAAAGCGACGAGGTAGTGAAGAAATCGGGCTATCTGAAGGAAGGAAGAGAGGCTAAGCTGGAGCCGGACGGAGCGCTGGATCCCGTCAGCACGGCGGCCAGGATGGCAAATCGCCGCGCCCCTTACGGGGAGAAGCATAAAAAATGTCTGCGAAGAATTACACTTGACGCTCAGTATATTTGTAAATCATTAAAACAATCAGATCCTCTAATACGAGATTTTTAAAACATTATTATTATCAATTCTACCGAGAGCGACCTGAGCCATTGACTTTCATAGATTTAGCGAAAAACCTTTTTACACAATAAAGTAATTTTACAAATTTGGGACTAGTAAGCTAGTTAAATTATGATCTTACTTCTTCTCTTCATCTTCTCTTTGATATTTCCCTGTCCCACATAATAAGAATACAACCCCAAAAGTTGTTTTTAGAGATATTTTCGAGTAAAGATCAATCTTTATGATAGCTTAGCATACCAAATTTTAGCTGCTGATGGTTCTCTCTTAACTTTTGCAACTGGAGTTAGGGTAGGCAGCTAGTGATAGATGTTGTCTTTTAAAATCCTTCCCTATTCATTAATATACATATACTGTCGACTTATATTCAGTTTACCAGGCATTGCTGAATGGGCATTATGTATTGGTGTCCATAAGGGCACAGGGCAATATGAGAAACAACTGAAGCTCGAATAGAACTGCTTCTGGATAGCTTTTGAAGGAAAAGCTTCTCAATTGCCAAGACTTTGGGACTTTGGATGCGAATCCTCGTAACTATGCATAGTAACTAGGTATCTTGCTGCGCCAGGATGAATATCCATGGTTTTTGGAGCGTTAGGCGGCCCCCAAAGTACGATGGCACCCTGTCATCACCAACCCCTAACTAACCTGCTGCCTTGCATGGCCTGCTTCAGAAGGACGAACCAAGGAGAGGGAAAACTCAAACTCTAAGTCCCTGCTGCCTTTTAGGTTATGACTTTTGAGTCAAAGCCCCTGAGAAGGAAAAATGTGAATTCAATTTATGCTAGTCGATTATGCAGAGGCAGGGGAAGTCTTGGAAACTTAAATCTGCGACTACAGAGGCGAAATCTAACATAGTGGATTTTGGGCAGGCCGATGCAACTTCCTGTTCAAGTCAGGATATCACAGCCTATGTGCCCAATAAAACAAGAACCAGGAACTATAGTATATGGGCTTCATCCTGAACGCTTTTTTTTGTTCCTCCACCTTCCCTTAAACCTTATAAAAGTCCAGAGCGATGAAATAAAGAGGGCCGGAGTAGCTTATGATGTAGCTGGAAGATTCTAATCTAGACTGCACACTGGCGGTAGAGGTGTGATGGTCGCCTACTCCGTGACCCCATGAAAAGACAAGGATCCGGTCCTGCATCTACGACTGGAAAGGTATCTTCGGATTCCAGCTGCTCACCCCGAATGGGAAGAACACTAGAGCTAAACATCGGAAATCACGACCTATGTCTCGTTGGAAAACTGCGTCCAACAGCACACCTATCAAAGAAGTCAAAATCAAAGTAAGAATAATGGATTTCAAATCACGAGTATGAATTTTAGATCTCGGAACCTCAGGACTCTTCTGGACCTGAGAGACACGGATCAACCAGAAAAAAAGATCAGCACTGGTTGCACCTGAATTTGCCTGATCAACGTAGACTTCGCTGCTCTAATCAAAACTACTAAGGTTCCTGAGGCTCTGACAGCCAAATTGTAAAGAGAAACAAGGAAGGGTAGAACCACGTAACTCTGGGTGGACATGCTGATTAAGCCAGTTTTACTGATGATAGTATTTAGTAGGCCTAAGAAGGAGGACGACTGGGCACTCTCCCTAGTAGATGTGGAGCATAAGATGCCTTAAACTTTTGCTGATCAACACAAAAATTATGCTCACCATGGCCGCTATTAAAATTCTGTATCATAGGTAAAACCCAACATACTCGAGATGTTGATGAAAAGTGACCATGCGACTTATCGCGGGACGATGGGCTACCACTTTTCCCTTGTACTCGCGACAGTTCGTGCACACTTGGGTGTGAGATACTCGAATTTTTGAAGGAGGCAGGCCTTCTACACTGCATGTAGTTCTCTGGTGTTGGTTGCATACTGGGGTACCGGAGGAAGGCGGGTCTTCCTCCGCTGCCGGAGCATAACTTTGTTTTTTGTCTTCCAGTTGTTTGTGTCGATTTTCTGATCTGTGATTTTTGGTTCTTTTTTTTGTCACGTCCTTTTATTTAATATGGCCTAAATAATAGGCTAACTATTTTTTTCGGCGACCCTCCGTCGGTGGCGATCGTCAAAATGACGCTAGTGAGGAACATAAAAGTGTCACTCATTAAACTCCTGTTATTTGGAATGCCATGTGGACAGCTATGATGTTTGGGACCTCCTATTTGCGGTATGCAAAGGAACCGAGTAGAATCATTGGTCTCACATTAAAATCTAGTACCATAAAAACGAGGGACCTAAGTCAATACATTTAAGGCTTTAATCGGTAATGTTGAGTGCAGGTTTTCAAGCACTTGGCATGGACACAAGGATTGACATTTGGGTAAGTTTTGATGTGTTTTGGATCCATTAGTGTTTTCAATATATATTAGAATTTTTTAAGTGCTGCCAAATGAGATACAGTTGAAAAAAAGGTTGATGGTAATTTTTGGGTGAAAATTATATAGATTTGTTGGTTGTTTGGGGAAAGAGATGAAAATGACCTAGAAGTAATAATTGACAGGTATTTAAAGTTTTCCAAAGTTTTTAATAGCTAGATATAAGACAACTAAGATTCTTGTTTTTATTAATAGAAATTCTAACTATAAAGGCAAAGACATTTACCTAAAGTTCTTCAATTATATTCCAGACCTTCTCCGGAATATTGCATTCAGGCATGGTGGCCCCATTATAGCCAAATGTTGATATAATAGAAGTAGTTCAGAGGAGAGCAAGTAAGGTGATACAGTCTCTGAGACAACTCTAGTTTAGAAATGGGCTAATCACTCAATATGTTCTCGTTTAAAAGAGATGCTTAAAGGGAAGTAATAAAAAAAACGTGTTTAAATGTTTACTGGTATACATAAATTAAAAGTTTATAAAGAGTTTTGTGTTAGTTACAATTAGACAAGGGGACATAATATGAAAATTAAGCAGCAGAGCTGTCTGCTATACTTGCGCAAGTTCTTATTTCCTCATAGAGTAGTGGATTTGTGGAATAGACTACCTAGGAAGATAGTTACTAAGAGAGCCAGCCTGCCTCAGTATGTTTAAGGGAAGCTGGATAAATTTAATGTCAGAGCGGGTAAACTTGTTACATAGATGTAAAAGAATTATTTGGTAGGGAGATATTATATAAGAAGCATATTGGTATAGGGATAGTGATTTGTACGATTTGAATTTTTTTAGACAGTGTTGTGAATGGAACTGTGGTTAAAGGAATTAGATTCTGCATATATGAAGAAGTCATCGGAGAATCGTGGGGACTCTCGGTGTTCTCCTCGTCAATCTTGCGGAACCCCTCCCAATCCCAGGAAAATTAGAAACATTTATGGCTTTAATGTGGACCTTTATTAAAAAAAGATATCTAAATTGGTATGTGAATGAGAGAAATACCTGAAAATTGATTACACACACCTCAAAGAGAAATTGACGAGCAATAATTGAACTGAACTTTGGACGCTGATTAGGTAAAGTGACCGTGCCGAAATTGGGCAAAAGTCAAGTATCACTTAAGCAAGAACTAACATTATTTGTTTTTCTGCTGATACAAGAATGTATCTTTGTATATGGGCATGTTCTTAGGTATCAGTTCTTTGGGGATATGCAATTTTGCCTGAATCTCCTTTGAGCTCTACTGGGTAATCAGTGAACATCAGGTGTTGAAGGATAGGAGTGGCTTATTCGGGACCTCTTTAGTTCCCGCATATGGTTGGTAGACCACACCGAGGAGGAGATGTCTCTGCATTTTGATTGTGGGTGTGTTTCTTAGAATTAACCAAGGTATTTTGTTTACAGATCTATTAGGGAAGAATTTCTTGACGACAAAAAAATGTTTTAATAATCAAGCTAAGGTCGGATGAATGTCTGTGATCGGAAATGTGGGTTTGCTATGTTGTCAGGACGTAAGGAAACTTCATGGAAGTATGAGAGGTGAGAAAGGAAGGGGTGGATTAAAACAAAAGTCTGATGTTGCCTTCTTGGCTAGTTTTTTTCACAATAGAAAGCCTTTGAAGGACCCTGGTGGACCTTTGTCATCTGGCATTATTATTACTTAACCATCCGCCTTAACGGATGTAGACGAGATCATTACACATTTTCGATATCCTTATGAAAGAATTAACACTTAAAAATAATTTCAAAATCAATGTTTGCTAATTTAATCACTTACTATTGACGCAAATTCTTCTTATTTTCTCTCTATTCTCTCGTCTGTTTCCTCATTTTAAGTAAATTAACAGAGTGCTCAGAAGCTGACGGAGAAACGTCTTACCTGAAAAGATAAAGAATGAATATATATATATATATATATATATATATATATATATATATATATATATATATATATATATATATATATATATATATATATATATATATGCAAAAATAATCACCAAAAAACTTGTGATCTAAGATGCGTTAAATATCCCAAAGGAAAATACTACACAGAATTAAGCCCAATCGCTTTTGTGTTTACATCATCGGGGCAAAAGAACAATGAAATAAAGAAACGGTTAATAAACAGATAAATGTGACGTCATTCAAACGTACGGACGAACAAAGACAATCGTTTAGAGGGCAAAAAAACAACTGACAAACAAATGAATAGCCCATCCGCGGAACCACATTATATGTACTAATCAATTCAACAAATTAAATTTATATTGCAAACAAATATTATTCATGATCCAATTATCTAATTTAAATAGACCCTCACTTAAATTAAAATTAATGTTATGGGAGAATTTGATCATGGCGGATTCCATTAAATTTCTTTCAATAAAATTGGGCACAAAAATAATGGATTTCGCTTAGACCAATCTATTTGATGGTTCAAAGTAAATTGATGAATAAACAGTGCATTTGAAGTTTGCCCCGTTCGACAACAGTACCTATGTTGTTTAATTCTCACATCTGTGCTTTTTGTTGACTGGCCTATATAAAAACCAAGACAAGATTTGCACGGAATTTTATATATGCAGGCCATTTTATTAGGGGGAGAATTCTTAATTACTAAGTTTTTAACGTGGAATTATTATAGAATACAACATTAACATTAAGCTATTTTAATAATTTCGGAACATGGGAAAAGTGTTTATTAAGAAGGAGCGTTAAAATATTATTTCGCGTAAATGAGTATTTAATTTTATTTCCATAAAAGGACTGCTTAGCTCTGCGCAGGAAATCATTTAGAAAATAAGAAGGATAATTTAACTTTTTACTAATGATTTTGATTGATTCTAACTCTTCATCGATAAATTCTGGGTCATATATTTTAAAAGCACGCAAATACAAAGGAATAAAAGCCGATTTTTTTGCTGATGATTCGAATAAAAATGGGTGTAAGATGAAACATGAGTTGGCGTCCGGAAAACCAAGAACTTAAAACTTTGCGGCGTACGGTGTACCATGGTGTCTAAAAGGATCATTTTCCGATTTCTTCTAATTCATGATTTAAATTAATAGAAGGTACGAGGTTATTAAAGGCACCAAGAAAATTAGTTACGTTACACTCAATAGGCCAAATACAAAATACATCATTTAGATAACGGTACCATATAGCATTTTGGGGGAGGATGGGGGCTAGTAACTTAGACTCAAAAAATTCCATATACAATCAACTCGACAACGGGGAGAGAGGGTTTCCCATAGCCATGCCGAAACGTTGGATATACCATTTATCATTAAAACTAAACGAAGAGTTTAGGATGCAAAGTTTGATTAAATCTATGCAAACATGTGTAGGAATGAGCAAAGAAATTTGCTCATATGCTTCCGGTAGCCACATGAGTAAATCATTCACGGGGACTTTTGTAAATAAGGAGACGACATTGAAGCTAATCATTTTAAATTTGAAGTTAAAAGTATGCGACTTGAGTTTATCAATGAAATCACAATGATTTCTAATATGAGCGGAGGAGAGGCTGCCTAAAAGAGGGCTCAGTAAAGAAACTAACCATTTTGATCATTTATAACCAGCAGAACCTACAGAACTGATGATCGGACGCATGGGGATATTTTCTTTGTGAGTCTTGGCTAAACCATATAAATGAGGTAATGTAGGGGCAGACACAGCTAAATTACGTAATATGTCGCTATCTTTAATGCAAACTTTTAGCTTCTTGTTAAAAATTGCTATAGTAGAGGCTATGGGATCTTTATTAATTTCACTCATGAATTAGAAGAAGCCGGAAAATGATCCTTTTTAGACACCAGGGTACACCGTACGCAGCAAAGTTTTAAGTTCTTGGTTTTCCGGACGCCAACTCATGTTTCGTCTTACATCCATTTTTATTCGAATCATCAGCAAAAAAATCGGCTTTTATTCCTTTGTATTTGCGTGCTTTTAAAATATATGACCCAGAATTTATCGATGAAGAGTTAGAATCAATCAAAATCATTAGTAAAAAGTTAAATTATCCTTCTTATTTTCTAAATGATTTCCTGCGCAGAGCTAAGCAGTCCTTTTATGGAAATAAAATTAAATACTCATTTACGCGAAATAGTATTTTAACGCTCCCTTTTAATAAACACTTGTCCCATGTTCCGAAATTATTAAAATATTTTAATGTTAATGTTGTATTCTCTAATAATTCCACGTTAAAAAACTTAGTAATTAAAAATTCTCCCCCTAATAAAATGGCTTGCATTTATAAAATTCCGTGCGAATCTTGTCTTGGTTTTTACATAGGCCAGTCAACAAAAAGCACAGATGTGAGAATTAAACAACATAGGTACTGTTGTCGAACGGGGCAAACTTCAAATGCAATGTTTATTCATCAATCTACTTCGAACAAAAAACTAGATTGGTCTAATGTGAAATCCATTAATTTTGTACCCGATTTTATTAAAAGAAATTTAATGGAATCAGCCATGATCAAATTCTCTCATAACATTAATTTAAATTTAAGTGAGGGTCTATTTAAATTAGATAATTGGATCATGAATAATATTTGTTTGCAATATAAATTTAATTTGTTGAATTGATTTGTACATATAATGTGGTTCCGCGGATGGGCTATTCATTTATTAGTCAGTTAGTTTTGTCCCCTTAAACGATTGTCTTTGTTCGGCGGTAAGTTTGAATGACGTCACATTTCTCTGTTTATTAACTGTTTCTCTATTTCATTGTTCTTTTGCCCCTGATGATGTAAACACGAAAGCAATTGGGCTTATTCTGTGTATTATTTTCCTTTGGGATAATTCAAGCATATATATATATATATATATATATATATATATATATATATATATTCACAAAGGTTGGTGGGAATGGAAGTGAATGGTTATGTGTAGGTTGGTTGTAGTGGCGGATGAAGTTTGCATACAAGGAAAGGAATCGTTCGAATTTTAGCTTTATATCATAAAATATGGTTCATATTTTCTAAAAATACTTCTTACCAAGCGATATTTCTTGCTATGAATTAGCTATCATATGTGGGTTTGTGTGTGTATGTGTAGTTAGTTAGGGAAGCGATCGCCAGTGAATCAGTGTTTTTTTTACAATTTCAATTTAAGAGTGTTATCGGGCTACCTACTTCCTCTTTATTCGGCATCAAACTTCTCGTTGAGGATATTGCGCCAGTGAATCCATGTAGTTGACGGTTCTTACTTGCAGAGTTGCAATTTTGCCTCATATAAAAGCTGCTTTATGGCTCCCGAAATCTCATAATCTCTGCACCAGACGCGAGCGGTGCTTAATAAGGATTGGGAAACGAAACGCGCATAGCGACTCTGCTAGCAGTGTTGTAAAAGGTACCCTGCTTTGACATTTAAGTAAAAGTATTGTTACTTTTGCAAAGTTTTACTCAAAGTACAAGCAAAAGTACCCAAACTTAAATGTACTTAAGGAAAAGTAATAAGGTAGCTTATAATGAAGTACTCAAGTATTAAAGTTAAAAGTTGAGGCAAATAGTAAAGTATACATCACCTCAGACACTATTCAGTATACCCGCTGAACTGACCCTTATATGTTGGACTTCAATTAAACTGGACTTATCAATCAAGCTCTAAATATCCCTCTATTAATCAAAGAGTCTAGTTTATATAAAAATATAATTAACTCTACAAAATTATCCAGTTTAACAGAATTTGAGAATATAGGAGTCTGGTTAACTAAACTAATTATTACGTAAAAAATATCCAAATTAATTATTGACATATTTTTTATTTAACTTCACAAGCATCTGATTTTCAAATATGTACATGCTTGTGATTGGTCATCGTCTGACTTTTGCTTCTACGTCTGTAATTGGCCCAAATTAACTGAAAAGTAACGAATACTTATATGTTTTTCAAATGTAATGAAGTAAAAGTAATATAAGAAAAATACGCAAGTATAGGTGAAAGTACTCACACCGGTGAGTACTTTTTAAGAAGTAAAAAGTACATTAACACAGTTAGTTGAGTACAGTACTTAAATAATTGTACTTCGTTACTTCACAACTCTGCCCAGCTGTGTTTGAAATGTTCGATATCCTTAAATCAAGACATGGTAGTAGGCTACACTTTCTTAGCAAATTCTTACCGGAAATTGGACTGGCAATGAAACGAATTGAATATTTCCCAAGGAAAGATGCATTGCAGCACAAATTTTACTCAAACAACTTTATGCTGAAATTCTCATAAATAAAAAAATATTTTTTTAGCAATTGCGGTGAATACATTAAAGAGTGAGAGGTTTCTGGTACAATGTTCTGAGTTGTTTGGTTATCAAGTGTGAGTGTGACCGAGTTTTGGTATCCCTCCTGCCTGGGTAGTCAGATATAGTTCTTGGTTGGGCTTTGTGACTACCGATTCGATTCTTTAGGGAGTGCCTTTAACGTAGGCCCTGACTCCAAATGATCGAGTTATCTTCTTTCTTTATTGAAGGTTGGGTAATGGTGATCAGCGATTTCTTTAAGGTTAAAGAAATCTTCGGTTCTCGATTCAGTATTCGTTATTCGGCGGGAATTTGGAAAGTCTTTAGATGTATTTCTCTTCAGATGTATCACACTTCATTAGGTTTTCTCTTCAGATGTATTAAACTTCATTAGGTTTTCTCTTCATATGTATTACACTTCATTAGGTTTTCTCTTTAGATGTATTACTCTTCATCCTTAGGTACCTTCCAATTTCCATTTAATGTAAATGGGCCAAGTACACCGCGGCAAACAACAAATACATATGAAATTATTTTTTCTTCCTTCTATATGAGTTGCAAATAACATTAAATTTGTACATTCTACTTACATTCATTTATTTTACAATGTTTAAGATAATTATCGGATCTTACAATTGTCATTTAATTATACACAAGTAATTAATAGGATAGTTTTTCTTAATAGCTTTTTGATAAAATGGGCTCATAGTTAGAGCGTTTAATATATTCAAATAGAGGTTTTGGGAGTTTAGTTTATTGTATATAGGTTTTTGTAAGATAGTAATTTTTAGCAGAAATAAAGAAAATCATTGCCTTAATTGATTTCTTATAAGATTAAATTAATTTAAAAAGCAAAGTTTCATTATTTAATTACTGACATGGTGACGCCTGTGAAACATTCCTTTGATAAGTTGCCAAATGCCATCATATCTCTCATTTTAGTGCTTAAAACATAAATTCTCTTTTAAATCCTCCATTCATTTGATTTAAATTAAATCTAGGGATGCAATTGCATCGCAATTATTACCTTTCCTATTTACACATATTTTATAATTATTAAACTAAAATATTATATTCATGTCGTTTGTTAACGAAAAGAAAAAATGATTGAGTCCGAGGACACAATAATGACTAAGCTCTTTGTTTCTTTTGACTTTAGGGGACATATCGAATATGTTCTTGACGGTTTACTAAGTTTACTAATTACTTTTCGGGCCGAACGTTGAACTCCAGGAGAGCGGTGATCTTAGTCCTGAGCTTAACGCTCCTAACATCCAGCATGAGCTCTCTTCATTTCTTTAAGTGGTCTGGTATTTTTAAACGCTTATTATTATTATTTAGCTTTATATATTTACTAATTTTAGTTTTCACCGCTTGTATAGATCACATCGAACTTTTCTAAAAGAAAGGTATTACGACTGGGGAAACGGTGCTCTTTTCACTGTACTTATTCATTCGGATTCTCTTACATCAAATGTTATTTTGGTTCGACATGAACCCATTATAGGATTCCATAAAAGACTTCAGAGTGGTCATTTTTGAGGTTTCTTTTAGTATCTTGTTCTAAATTACATTGTGGACACCACAGAGTTTTAACTATCTCTAACCTATTTTACAGGAGATAATTCCATCAAGAAAATTATAAATAATTTCTATGAAGTTCATGTTAAGAAAATGTTAAGAGAAATTTGTTCCATTTCGATTTAGCATTCTTTGTTGTGGTTCAATCAAGAGAAAATAGAATTCATGAGGCCATACTAAATTCAGGGAACTCGAGCAAACCTGCACAAAAGGGAGCAGTCTTTGTCTTTACAAAATTCATAAAATGTAGCAATGTGAAATATGGCTACGAACTGTTGGAGCGATTACGTCTTCTGTGAGCCTTTGCCTTGCTTTATTATTGTGTGTTTTTTAGAGACTAATATTATATATTTTCAGATGTTTTTGGTTGTTTTTACTTATTTTCGTGATATTCGATTAATTTAGGTTCGCTGTCTCTGTTTATGTTAGGATGCGTCAGTGAGTTATGTGAAACAAATTACATTAAGAAAACGTAGGCCTGGTTATTATTTGTAATAGAAGATCTAGGATTATTTTTAGATTTATTAGGTATTGATAAACAGAGTGTTCAAAGCAGTTTTCAGTTCGAAACTTTCTTACCCACCACTCGAATATTTAGCGGACACCATACTGCCTCAAAGCGTACATAGACCTTCACCTTGCCTTATTTAAACATCTTGCCTCGCCACATTGTCTTTCACCTATGTGAATTACTTCAATTTTTTTGCTCTCCTTTGATTACTCAAATCGTCGTGCGTATTTTCAACCTAATTTGCATTTAATACCCCCCATTTTTACTCATTTTGCTCGAAGGAGGATCCACAATTGGCTTAAAATATGGCACTCGCCAGTCTTTTATCTTGCTTTATGCTTTGGGAGAAGAGCCACCATCCTCAACCCTAAGAAGATGTTGGCTCAGTCGAAGAGCGTCGTGGTTCTAAAAGCGATGACCTCTTGATGACACCGGTTCGAATCCACTCCTTTATTTCACTTTCATAGAGTGGTTAAAATAGTCTTCCCTATTTTCTCTGTTTCTAAATCTCCCATTTTCTTTCTTAAGCTTTTAAGGGTCATGTAATACATTTATCAGCGTTTATCTAGGTTGTGACACCAATTTTCCATTCTTAGGCTATTAAAAACATTACTACATTGAAATTTCATTCTCACATCCACCTACTCTTTAATGCACTATGAATTTATTTTTAGCAAAAAATATTTTCTAAAGATTTATTTCTCTCGGACTTGTAAGAGAGAGGCTTAAAAACTTTTCTCGATAAACACATTGATCCCCTCTCGACACTCCATAAATGTTCTCAAGATGCCCCTATATGTGAAAACTTAAAGAGATAAGCTTTCTAAACGATTGCTTTAAAAGAAAACTCATATTTATTTGGAAAAGATTCTTTCACCAAATTAACCCCCAAAATAATTTTGTAAACAGATTTACCATAGGAAGTTTACTCACCATTAAGATCCTATCTCTTTGGAGCACCGCAGTGATGCTGTTTATCTATGTAAATGTCTTAGTTATACTGGCGTCTCTTACGTTGGCAGCACTCTTAGGTCTCCTGGAGCTAGGTTCTCTGCTCATACGGGAATTAGTTTGCAGACAGGCAAAATATTGGGTAAAAAAAAGTCTTCAATTTGGAAATACGCCATGATGGTAAAACTGGAGTTTCTATTAGTAATTTTAAAGTATTAGCCTCTAACAAAAACCAATAATCCTCCAAAACTCTAGACACATTATATATAAAATACTACATTCCTACTCTCATTAAAAATTTAAGTGCAATGCGATTATTTCACATAAAATTAACTACCGTTGGTTTGATCTCCTTTAGTAGATTTTTCTTGTAAACTTCAAAACTAGTTTTTCATTTTGCATTGACATTTTATCTAAATTTATATTTCATAATTCCTTATATCTAGAAATTTGGATGCACTGGGTGTTCCCAAGACAAATACATCGGAAGTTCCGTGAGAACTATGAAGGCAAGATTCTCTTCCCATATGGGCTATAAGTAATAGAACTGGCAGGATACTTCAAACCAAAGAAAATTCTGCGAAAAGAGATGACGTTCTAAAATGTAAAAGTGATATCTCAATAGAAAATTTTGAAAGTTTAAATTCGTATAAATATCCCTTTACCCTTTGAATCTGAGAAACGCTATGCATCAAAGAGCTCTCTTTAAAATTAAATAGTGATTTATCGTCGGTTCTGCTACTCGCCAGACTGGGCGACTAAGGTTCGCAAATGATAGCGAACTGAAAATTGCAGTTGGCGACTTCTTTGATGACGACAAAGGCATCAATTATCTATACCGTTGTTGGAAGCACTTGCTCGAAAATAACTGGAATTACTTTGCTCATTGATGTTTCTTTTGCTGCATTGTTTCGTTGTAAGTTATTATCAATAAAAATTGTGCAAGAACTTTGTTTACAACCTATTAGTTAACGCAGGTCAATGAAATTTACAACGCCAGTGGAACTTTATATAATAAATACAATATAATGATCAGTAAAACAAAATGGTAAACAGGAAAAACTTTATAAGGACAATAGTAAAATATGACATCGCAAATGTTTACAACACATTTAGTACAACACATGGTTTAGTACTTGGTTGCTTAACCCTTGTTGTCAATTACAGCTTGCAGGCGCTTTGAGTAGTCTCCTACGATCTTTCTACGGGTGTTTGTGCTGATGCTGTTTCATTCCTCTAAAAATATTTTCTTCCAATCAGATAAGTTACGCAGATCTCGTTTATGTACAACGAGTTTCAACTCCTTCCACATATTTTCGATGAGATTCTGGATTGACTTTGCCATTCCGAAACATTAATTTTACCAGAATGCAGCCAATTCTTAGTAGTTGAAATGCATATCTTGGTTTCGAGTTCAGAGAGCCGACACTAGATAACAAATTTCTTTTCAAAATTCCCTTTGTACATTTCGCTGTTCATTCTTCCTTTGACTACCTTCATTCTTCCAACCACTGATGACCAAACACCTCTTTCTCCAAACCATGCTGATTGACTTCCAATCGGAAATTTTTATTTTCGTTTCATCTGACCAAAGGATTTTTGCCCAGAATTTGGCGGTTTATTTAAATGTTCATTTGCAAACACCAATCGAGCTTTCAGTGAGTTTTCCTAAGGATGATTCGGGTCTTACTTAGAGTAAGAGAAAAGAGATAATAACGACGTAAGGTTCTGCTTACACAATCCTTGATAACTTCAACTGCACTTATTTCTAGGTCTTCCTGGTATTCCTGCAGCTTTTTAAGAGTAGTCTGTGGTTAATCACATTCTGTTCCAACAAGTTTTCAAGCTGCACGTTCCGTTAATATCCATGTTGCATATTATGGTAGCTACTGAATTTAGAGGTACTTTAAGCTGTACAGAGATGTTTCTGTACCCAAAGCCACTCTTATGAAGGGCTACAGTGCGTTCACGAAA
>OZ018322.1:57824598-57912590 GCA_963969495.1 Ceratothoa steindachneri
TTTTTCCTTTTTCTTTTTAACCACTGTTTATTAAATTAATTCACTTAATCGATGGATTTAATACTATTAACACTAAATATTATATTCATTTTTAATCACTGCCAATTATTCTTAATTGATTATTATCCACTGTTTATTAAATGTTTTTATTTTTCCTTCGTTTAATCACTGAATTTTATAATTGTTAACTATCATTCACTTTTACATATTTTTCCACTAATCGATATTTTTAACTATCATTCACTTTTACATATTTTTCCACTAATCGATATCAGACGTTTTTTGACCACTTTTGATTTTTTTATACGTTGACATGTTCAGGGTGTGTACACACGAGTCTGGGATGTAGATGGTTCTTTCTTCCAACAGTCTTCCTATTTCTTTCGGCGACCAAGGTCCTTCGTAGGTCCATTTGTAGTCCCCGCGAAGAATTCTATCGATCAGGGCCTCCAGGTCACCTTTCGGGGGCTTGCACACTACAGCGCCGAATACCTTGAGACCCACGTCAGTGGCGTTAAAGAAGAACCCGCGTAATAAGATGTTTCTTTCCTCCGTGAGGGGTATTCCGGGATAGTCTAGAATGTCGTCGTCCTCGTCTTCTTCCCCGTGAAGTGTATATTCTTGTTCTTCTGTCTCTTCTTCCTTTCGGGGTTTTGTCTTCTTCTTTTTCTTTTTCTTTTTTGGGCTTTTTTGAGGGCTTTCGCGTTTTGTTTCTTCTCCTTCTGTAGTTTTTTTGTCTTCTGTGGCTTTCAGTTGTTGTCGAATGTCGGTAGGTTCTTTTACTTTTTCTTGGATCGTTTCGTTTTGTTGTGGGTCGTCCACAGATTGTATTTTTAGCACTTCTTGTGAAGGGGAATTGGGAGGAAACCAAAGTTTTTTCTTGATACCGTTCTTCCGTAATAGCTGGTTTTATTCTTCGGAAAAAGTGCGAGAGTTAGCTAGGTTTGCCAAGTGTGCGTAGATGACCATGGTCATTATTTCTCTACATTCACTTGGCATCACCAGCTTTGGTGCCGTTATTTCTGTGGTTGTTGTTTTTGTTGGCGCTGCTGCTTCTGCGAAGTTCTTTGGTTTTGCCTCCTTTTCCTTTTTGGACTTTTCACGTTTGGCTCTGATTGCCTCTTTGCGGACGGGACACCTCATGGCCAAGGCCCTGTGGTCCCCTCCGCAGTTTGTACAGCGTGGTTTTTCAGAGGCACACTTCTTCCATCCATGTCCTTGTTTAGAACAGATGGAGCATATAACCTCGGTAGCTCGACATTCACTTGTGGGGTATTTTTCCACTGCCATGCATTTGAAGCAGGTTTCTAGCTAAACGAATTCCTCCGCTTCTATTTGTTCAGAAGCAACGCGGAGGTAGAACCCCAGGAGTCCCTCCTTCATAGCCCTTTGTGCCACTTCTGTGGTTGAGAAAATAACTTTGACTATATTTCTGCCAAACTTACCCACCTTCGCAATTCTCGCCCATTTTTGGTGCCTGGTGCCTATAAAGCTCCTCCTTGATTTCTTCACAGATGTTGTGCGTGAAGAAGGGGTAGACCTTTTTGAGGATGACTGATCGACGCACCATGATTTCGTAGGGGATAGTAGCTTCGAGTCCAATCTTCCGAAGGGGATCTTTAGCTTCGTCTGACACGTTTTTTTCGACGTCCCCAGGAGTCCAGCATAATGCTGCCAATCCATCTCAATTAGTCTTAGAAGGGCTACATTAAGCGGGCCAAAGATAGCCTGCACGACCGTTTGCCGACTTTGCTTTGTCGTCCCACTGATGGTACGGATGGGGATCCGTTTGACGTCCATGGCGGGTGGCCCCATTCTCGTAACGATGCTTCTCTTTATTTCTGGTATTAGTGTACTATTCTTCTGGATAATTTTCTCCTTTTCCTTCCGAAAGAGATTCGCAAGGGCGTCTTCAGTTTTCACTTAACTTTTCCTCCTTTGCCACGACTAGACATGATGAACACGACAAAACTCGTACTCTACTCTCTAAAAATTCCGTGAATGAAAGATGGTATAATAATAATCACTCTATGTGAAAAGATAGTAGAAGGTAAAAAAAAGATGGTGAAATGGGGGGTAGGGGTGCCCTTGTTTTAGGGGCATCGTTAGCTTGCTTTGGGTTTTTAATTCATTTTTCCTTATTTGGTTGTTGTTGTGTTCATTTGTTTTTCGTTCTGTGCGTGTTCTTCTTGTTGTACTATAATGTGGTTGTTCTATGTTTGACTGTGCTATTTAATCTGTGTATTTGAGCTTTCAAGCCTTTGTAAGCTTGCAGTTGTGCGTATGTACTTCGTGTCACTTAGATTTGGAGTTGTATGTTTCGTTCTTTGTGTCACCATGATGTGTGTTGTTGATGTTTGGTGTTTTTATGTGTATATTGGTCTTATATTTTCCTCCGAACAGATTCTGGTGCTCGGGAATCGCCGGTTACGTCCGACTTCCCCGTGCAACCTGGCAGGGATGTTTATCCTGCGTCCAGTTCTTCTCAACTCTGGAAGGATATCATTGGCCATAGTGGACCAGACTTTCTTGGCCAATTTTTGGGTGGCGACATTTATTGGCTCCAGCTTCTGCCTGCGGTGCAGGTCCCTCTGCTGTCGTTGATCCCTTCTTCTGCATTTGTTAATGAAGAGGGACGCAGAGTTCTGTACACGCTGGAGCCTTTTCATAGCTGTTTTGCTGGCCGTTTGAGTTACTACTGCGGGGTAGATAAGCTTAGCCCGTATGAACAACAGGTATAATTTCCTGATGTTCGCCGAGCTAAGTTCTCTGAACCTATATAGCTTAGAGATTTCTCTCTTCGCCATTTTCCGCCTCACCGTGTAGTGACTCGAGTATCCGCGGTCGGAGATTTTTAGGCCCAGAATGTTGCCTACGGCGGAGTAACCGTATCTCCTCCCATCAATCATGATGGGCCACGTCAACTCACGGCCCAGCGGGAGAATTGTGAATTTCTCCCTGTTCGTCCGGATTTTCCACCTTTTCTCGAAGTTGTTGATGTTCGAGATCTCTGCGATGGTGTTGGTAGCCTGGTTCCTTGCCTTCCTTTCCCTACAGGGGACGATCTGAGTGATGTCATCTGCGTATTGCAGATACATCGTGTCCCCTTGGATTGGAGTAGGGAGGTCGATGGTAAAGACCAGATAAAGCAAGGGACTCAGGCAGCTCCCCTGGGGAACGCCCGCTTTGAGTTCGAACTCTGGACCTTTGTGATCTTCTATCATGATACGCGCCCTTCTGTCCATGATGAAGTCACAAAGAATCCTTTCCAGGACCGGGTTTAGCTGGAGACTTAGGATCTTGTATTGCAGTCCACTCAGCCAAACCTTGTCGAAGGCCTTCTGCACGTCCCTCATCACGATGTCTACGTAGTGACCCTTCGCACGGCATTGCGCGATCTTTTCTGTTAGGAGCGCCAGGGCAGTTTCTGTGCCCCGTTTTGGTCTAAACCCGTGTTGTGCTGGGTTGTGCGCTCCTAACTCGTCGAGTTGATTTTGTAGCCTGCTGGCTATAATCTTCTCGAAGATCTTGCCGGGTACTTCTAGGAGAGAGATTGGGCGGTAGTTGGCCACCTGGTCTGGGGGCTTGTTCCCTTTCGGGATAAAGATGATTTTCGCCATCTTATATCCGTCTGGGAAGTAGCCTGTATTCAGGGAGGCGTTCATGATGTTGGCCATTCCCTGAATAATTTGCTGAATGAAAGAAAACAGTTTTTAGGTGATATTTATTCTGCCTGGTTGATCGTAACGTTAAAGGAAACGAGCCAATCCGGTGAATGAAATTTTAAAACAACTTTAATGTTCGATTCCAGCTTAACGTTTGACTATTGATGGCCAGCCTTTCTTCGTTTATTAAAATGGCTTCTAAGATGTTCAGCCAAGCTTTATTTCCCTATTTTCTTTTAATTACGGTGAGGTTAACTAGAATATCTCTCGTTAGAGTGATGTTATGTGCGCTCTCCATATGATTTTTACGTGCTCCGCTTTGCAGATCAATCGTTAAACGTCTCGAAAGTGTGGTAGTTGCCATGCCAATATATTTAGAGTTATTATAAAGCTTGCAGTATTTATTGGGGCAGATGAACTCTTAAACTATGCTGGTTGACGTGAGATTCGAGGAGTTTTGGCAGCTGTTGTTTTTCATAAGGAGATTGTTGGCTTTTGTTGTTTTATAGTAAATAATCAGTTGAATTTTATCCATTTGATTCTTAACCTTGATGTTACGGTTAATAATCTCCCTGATGTTTTTTTCCTCTATTTTATAGTCCGTGGACATCTGATTTTTGTAGTACGGTTTGATATTGTTTACTGCGCCCTGATTACTTTTCGTTGTATCCGTATCTTTAAAGTGATTATTTAAAATTGATTGGAGTTGTTTGTCAATCATGCTGTTCGAGAAACCGTTGTTCACAAGTGTTTGTTTTACACGTGAGATCTCTTGGTGGAAAAGTTCCCACGTAGAGCGGCATATGCTCGGCGGATGTATGAGCCAATTACACTTATTTTATATCTTTCAGGGCATTCACTATCCGCATTGAGGCATCTTTCCATGTCCGTACTTTTTCTATATACTTTTGTGATATAACTACTATTGATATTTTGAACCTCAACGTCCAAAAGGGGGAGTTTATTGCCCGTGCTCAATTCATAAGTGAATTTTAATACGCAGTTCTCCTCAAATTGCTGTTTGATGTTTATCAGATGTTCTTCGTTTTGGACGTTGATGTAGATGTCGTATATGTATCGGCACATAGCCACTTCAGGGAGTCCTGACTAGGAGGACTCGAAGATGGGGTTGGATTACTTAGTGATGAAGAAGGAGATTTACATATTTCCAGTCATTGGGAACAATTCCACTGTCTAATTATTGAGTAAAAAGGTGTGCTAAATGTTTGCTAACAACCTCTTTCACTTCTTTAAGAATTCTGTGATAAAACATATCCGGTCCAGGTGATTTGTTGGCATTCATTTTATTTATCAAATTTATAACATCTTCGGCGGTACAGCTAGCATTTTCTAATGAGTCATTGCCTGTATATACAATATTTAGCTCAGGTATATGAGAGGTTTCTTCATTAGTAAAAACAGTCAGGAAATAATTATTCAGTACACAAGCTATATCATAGTTAATAAATTTTAAAATACCATCACTATCTCTCAGTGGTCCAATATTGTTCTTTATAGGCTTCCTTTTATTTCCAAGAGCATAAAATTCTTTTGGATTCACTTTACAATTTTATGCCACTTAATCTCTTCTTCTCTTTTGGCCTTTTTAATTTCTTTTTTTATTTTTCACCTTAGGATATCGTATTGTGCTGTTAACTGTTGGGATGGCTTGATTTTTAGCATTTTATACGTTCTTTTCCCATATCTTATCATGATTTTTATTTCCTTGATTAACCACGTCGGATCTTGATTAATAGGTATTTTTTTAGTTTTGAAGGGGACATATTCTGTTTGTTGTTTCATAAAAAAATTCTTGAAAGATATCCATGCATTGTTTGGTCCTTCTTTATTTGTAACATATCCTGCTAAGCTTGCTCTCATGGCTTCATAATTTCCACTGCTAAAGTGGGGTCTGTGTATATTTTTCATTATTTTGCAGGTCGATATTTGGATATCGAACTCTATTAAATTGTGATCACTACCTTCGATTTTTTCGCCGACGTAAATATTTGAGAGTAAGTTGCTTTCAGTAGACGATATAAGGTCTAGTATATTTTTACCTCTTGTTGGTTTACTGACTCACTGAGTTAAGAAATTATCCTCAATAAAATCCAGAAGTCTCTGCCCTTCTTTATCCGCTTGTTTTATTATCCAGTTTATTTTGCTGCAATTGAAGTCTCCCAAGCCAACCGCTAGCTTCTTATCCATTTGTTTTGTCAGTACATCATAGAGTATTAAATCAAGATCCGGTGACTGGTGCGGTTTTCTGTATATTAAATAAATGCATATATATATTTTATCTAAATTTAGCTTCACTCCTATCATTTCTAGGGTCGTATCCAAGGTAATTTCTGTTGGGTAAAGATATTCACGTACATATAATAACACTCCTAGAAACGATTTGATCATTTCTATCTTTATTGAACAATTTGGAGACTTTTAACTCAAATTCACCTCTAAAATCTCTGGAGTTTAAATTTATCCATGATTCTGTAATTGCAATTATGCCATGCTTCTCTACAGCTACCATAGCTCTGAATTCTAACAATTTGTTTCTGATCGAAGGTGCATTTAGAAGAATCGCTCTCATGGATTTGTTGCACTTTCTGGAGGAAATTCGTTTCCCTAAAAGGAAGTCGCCACAATGACTGGGGTTGTTGTCGTTTTGCAAATATTGCTTTTGCTAGTACATTCGAAGAGATTAAATACGTTAACGTTCAATAATTCGCCGTATTTCTTTTTGCCTTTATTATTTAAGTGCGTCCCATCCTTTAAAAAGTACTCTTCTCTATCTATGAAACTTCGCCAAAAATTAACGAATTTACACAGTTACGATTGCTTAACTCTAGAGCCGAGATTCTATTTTCCATGTCGCCAAGTATTCTTAACAATTCGTTTTTTTTTCCTTTGTATGGTTTCCTCTATTTTTCAGAAGAAACAAATGCTGAGAGAAGTAATGTTGTGATAGGTTTGCTCCGGAAAATTTACACACCACTTCAATGTCTTACACTTAAGGCAGAAGGCTTTCAACTTCTCTGCACCAGGCATACTGAATTATTGTATAAGATAAATGAGTCTAATAATAAAGCAAAATTATGTTTGTTTTCCTCGATGTATTATATTAGACTAATACGGAGATCAGATAAAGAGTTGAATATATATTTGGCCTCTATTATTTAAAAATGAACTTACCAGCTATCTTCTAATATTTTATCACTGTAACAATCTCACTTACATTTTTGTTGTTGCAATCCAAGATGGCGCCGGGCGGTTAAGTTAAAAGACATAAACTATTCACTGATTGGTCGATTTCTTTGGTGCGGCGTGACGTTGGAAAATACTGGTTGGTGATTGGCTAAGAATCTCAACGTCACTTTGAAGTCCCTTTTCAAGAACTAATTCTGATTGGTGGTTTGATTTTGGGGGAAAGATTACGGTTAGATGACTAATATTTGACAATTCACGATTATTTTTAGGGAAAAAATTATTAAAAAAAACACTACCAAGAACGGTTAATAAATTAGAGTAATGCAATGCTTCTATTTAAAATCGGTTTGAATCTAAAAAAGTATTAAAGAGAAAACTTTGTATATTTCGTAGCGAGAGCAAAATTTAACACGTCTGAACACAGGAACGACTGAACGCAAGGAGAGAGAGAGAGTAAGAGAGAGAGAGTAACAAGGAGTAACAAGGAAAGAAAGTACCCTAGAAGACCTTACGGCCCATTCAATGAGGGTACCTATGGACTAGCAGTCGAGTGGGCACATCTCTGCTCAAATGCTTTGCGTCCTTAGACGGCCACTTTTCAAGACTTTCTCCAGTCTTAACTTAAACTGATCAACAGAATTGCTGCTGACAACTTCCGCTGGAAGTGCATTCCAGCTACCGCAGATGCTGTATGTGAAAAATTTACCACAGAGATCACGGTTGTAACGCTTTAGTTCAGGTTTGTAGCCGTGATTTATCGTTCTGCCCTCACGAAGGCGGAAAATATCCGTGTAGTCTACATTATCGAAGCCTCGAAGTATTTTAAACACTTCGGTAAGCTGACCACTGAGTCTCCGGGTTTCCAACGAGAACAGATCTAATTTCTTTAATCTATCATCGTAACTTTTGTGTCTGATAGAGAGAATCAGTTTGGTTGCCCTGGCTTGCACACGTTCCAATCTCGCAATATCCTTTCCAAACGAAGGAGTCCTAAATTGTACGGCATACTCCAGGTGCAGTCGGACAAGTGAGTTGTACAAACACAGTACTATCTCCTTGTTCGGATATCCAAACTAGCACCTTATGTAGCCTAGCATCCTTTGGGCCTTTTTCTCCGCCTCAATGCACTGTTTCGAGAACTTGAGATCACTAGTGATTGTTACACCCAAGTTCTTCTCAGTGTCGGTGGATTCAATAGCCGTGCACTTAAGGATATACTGAAAGGGAGGTTTCGGTGGTCGATATGTATCACGTTGCATTTGCTCACGTTAAAAAGCATTTGCCACGTGTCCGACCATTTCCCAATCTTCCCAAGATCTTCTTGCAGGCGGGCAGTATTTCCATCCTTTGCAACGTTCATACCAAGCTTGGTATCGTCGGAAAATTTATAAATCTTGGCAACCATGTCACCGTCCATGTCGTTGACGTAGATAATGAATAGTAGTGGTCCCAGGACAGAACCTTTAGGCACCCCGCTAGTAACGGGTACCCACTCAGAAGCCTGTCCATTCAGCACCACCCGTTTCCCTCTGCCCCTTAGCCAGTTCTCTATCTAGTCGGCTACTTTATCGTCTATGCCCAGCGCTCGCACTTTCCGGAGAAGGCGGCGGTGTGGTACCATATCAAAGGCTTTCTAAAAGTCTAAGTAGACCACATCAACTGCCTTGTCCCGATCGTGCTCACTGAAGACGATAACTTCCTTATGCAATATGTTGATCAAACTACGCGAAGAAACAATATCCTGGACATTATTTTAACGACAAATGAAAACTTTGTGAATAATGTTAAATTCGGCGAACCGCTTGGAGACAGCGATCACAGTTCTCTCAGATTTAAAATTGCTACAGGTTCAAACACAGACCAGACTCAAATCGTATGCTGGTACCTAACTTTAACAAAGCAAATTTTAAAGACTTTGAGCGTGTATTGAAGAACGCCCTTAGCTCTAGGACTAATAATAACAACACCTTCACTACAATGTGGAATGATTTCTTAACAAAATTCAGAAACGCTGACCAAATATACGTCCCAAGACATCATAAGCAAAAGTCTACGGTGAAACCAAAGTGGTGGAACAACGAGATCAAGGATCTGATCAAAAGGACAAATCAGGCATATAAACCTTGTAGATATACTCGCAGAGCACGCCCAGACGAATACATAGGACTAAGACGCGGTGTAAAAAAGCTAATTAGAAATTAAAAAAGAATTACGAAATCGAGCTAGCTAGAAATGGAAAAGAAAATCCAAAGATGTTCTACCAGTATGTAAACAACAGAAGCACGGCAAAGGACTCAACTGGCCCACTTAAAAACCTAAATGGAGACTTAATACTCATATATGAACCAGGTTCCATTACCGATATTTTAAACGATTTTTATGCGTCAGTTTTTAAAACGGAAAACATCGACACCATTTCAGACATTGATGCACCAATAGTTATCGAAGAATCACCATTTATGACTAGTATTCAAGTAACAGAAGAAGACGCAATCAAACATATCGAAAATTTTAAGCTAAGCAAATCGCCAGGTCCGGATTTGATCCATCCTCGCCACCTGGAAGAGTTGAAAGAAACGATAACCAAGCCACTCACCACAATATTAAACAAATCAATCAAAGGAGGTGTCGTCCCAGAAGACTTTAAAAGTGCAAACATTACTCGATCTTTAAAAGGGGTGACCGACAAAGCTCAAACAACTACAGGCCAATAAGCCTGACATCTCCAATCGGAAAATTGCTCGAATCTATTATAAAAGAGAAAATAGTCGAATATTTAAACACATTAGGTATCATCCGCGAATCACAGCACGGTTTTACGAAAAACAAATCATGTTTAACAAATCTACTAGAATTTTTTCAAACCAGATGTAATCTACATAGATTTTCAAAAAAACTTTCGATATGGTCCCCCACAAGCATCTACTTAAGAAGATTGCCGCTCATGGAATCGGTGGAAACGTATTGAAGTGAATCGAAGACTGGCTCAATGGAAGGAAACAACGTACAGTCATAAATGGTCACCAATAAAGATGGCGAGAAGTAACAAGCGGAGTGCCCCAGGGGCCCGTGCTGGGTCCATTGCTTTTCTAATATAGGTAAACGACTTAGATGAAGGCATAGCGAGCCTATTCTCAAATTTGCTGGCGATACAAAGCTGGGTGGTAAATCAATAACACTTGACGATCAACAAAAATTCCAGAGAGACTTAGATAGCATTGTCGAATGGTCAGAAAATTGGCAGATGAAACTCAATATTGATAAATGCAAGGTACTACACTACACACTGGAACAAGAAACGAAGAATTTAACAATACAATAAAAGGCCTGCCACTGGAAAAGGTATCAGAAGAAAAAGATCTTGGTGTTATACTCTGCAACGATTTGAAAGTTGGAAGACAGTGCGCGGAGGCATGCAAGAAAGCATGCCTCGGTTTCCTATATAGAAATTTTGCGTACAAATCGGAAAATCTAGTAATTTTCCTGTACAAATCTTTGGTTCGACCTCATTTGGAGTACGCAGTTTAGTTTTGGAATCCATACTTGCGGAAAGATATAGAAATGTTGGAGAGAGTGCAAAATCATGCTACAAAAAATGATACCTAGACTACGTCAAAGGTACTACGAAGCCATACTTAGAGCACTCAACCTGCAATCACCTGAGAAGAGAAGGTTAAGAGGAGAACGATTTTAATAAAGTCAAAATTGAAACCATTTCGAGTTGTACGCTTCCTCAAGAACCCGAAGCTATGGATACGAACTTAAGAAACGAAGATTTGAAACAAATATAGCAAATAATTTGTTCTCAAACAAAGTGGTTTCTTCCTGGAACGAGTTTCCGGAGATCGTTGATAAATCAACAAGCATAAACATCTTTAAGAACCGATTAGATGCACACTTTAAGTGCATCGGCGTGGTTTGAAGGAGAGCTGGCCCAGAAGTGGACTACACGGTCTTTGCCGGCTCTGACATATTATAATCTTATACGACTAATATGAGTATAAACCCAAGTACACACTACAAATTAATGCAATACTCGTGTGAGTGTAAATGAAACTGACAATCAAAATAGGTATCTTCCCTAAAATCGGTATAATAGTGAATATTAGTGAAAATCTAGAAAATATAAAAAAATACTGTAGGAGCATCTGATAATTATTGAAATGCAAAAATTCTAGTAATTCTTACATTAATAATTATTAATGCAAGCATTATAAAGTACCACTAATAATAGTAATACTGGTATAAAAATGTCTATTTATATATTTAATTATGAAAAACGATATATCATTCAAAACAAAAATAATCGGTAATAATTAAGAATTAATGAGAGTAAGTGGAATCAATTTCAGCAATATGTAAACAACCTAAAATTATATATGCATGTATGAAAATTTATGTAGGTATTTGTAAGCTAATACATGATTAAAGATAATATATAAAATTATGAGGACTTTCCATGATAAATATTGACTCTAGTCGCTTGAAATTTTTTGCTCTCCTTTATTTTAACCTCTTCTCGCTTACTTTTAGTCGAGTGCGAGTCTAGTCGCGAGGACTCTACATCTGACTATGTCGGGGGGTCGGTCGGTCCCTGTTTTTTTTATTTTTTGAGTAAATAACATCACAACTATTCGGCGGATTCTAACGGGATTTGATAACCTTATATTGTTTTACATTCTCTTTCGAATGCTATAATTGTCAAAGTCCTGCTAAGGTTAGCTCGGTAATTATTTTGTTTTGGCAATAACATCATAACTATTCGGCTGATTCTAGCTAAATTTAAAACCCTGATGTTGTTTTACATTTTCTTTCGAATGATATGATTGCCAATGTCTTCCTAAAGTTAGCCCGGGAATTATTTTGTTTTGGCCATAACATCATAACTATCCGGCCAATATTCTGCTAGACTAGACTAGCAGAACATGCTATACTCTGCTAGGCCAGCCTAGAATAGTCTATACTATGCTAGGCTATTATGGGCTAGGCTATACTATGCTAAGATATAATGTACAAAGGAAAGATATACTATGCTAATTTAGGCTATAAAATGCTATGCTAGGATAGCATATAGTATGTTAGGCTAGACAATACTAAGCTATCCCTGCTTAGGATATAATAGGATAGCATGGGCTATACTTGTCTAGGATAGTTAATGCTAGGCTGGGTTATACTATGTTAGGCTAGGCTAAGTTATGCTAAGCTATACTAAGCTAGACAGGGCTATACTATGCTATGCTAGTGTAGGCTAAATTATAATAGGCTAGGGAGGGCTATGCAATGCAATACTATGTTAGGCTATGATAGGCTAGCTAACCAAGACTATAATAGGCAAGGTTATTCTAGCCTAGGGTATGGTATGCTATAGTAGTCTAGGATTTACTAGGCTAGGCTATAATATGATACGATTGGCTCTATTATGTTAGGTGTGGTTATGCTAGGATAAGCTATAACACAAGCTAGCCTATAGTATGCTAGACTAGTCTATCCTATGCAAGGATATATTGGCTCAGCTATAGTAGCCTATTCTAGCTTGGCTATATTAGGCAAGACTACTCTAGGCGACGCTAGGCTAGGCTCTGTCATGCAATGCTAAGCCATACCTGGTTATGTTATCCTAGGCTATACTAGGCAATGCTACGCTAGGCAAGGCTATACTAGGCTAGGCTAGTCTATACTATAATATGCTAGATTAGAATATGGTCCACTAAGTTAAGCTAGGGTATACTAGGATTCGAGAGGCTAGGCTATACTAAGATACGATTGGCTAAGCTATACTAAGCTAAGGTAGGATAAAATAGGCTATACTATGCCAGGTTACACTAAGCTAGC
This sequence comes from Ceratothoa steindachneri, assembly GCA_963969495.1. NCBI lineage: Eukaryota > Metazoa > Arthropoda > Malacostraca > Isopoda > Cymothoidae > Ceratothoa > Ceratothoa steindachneri. Next base: position 57,837,303 of record OZ018322.1, read on the forward strand.
TAGATTATACTAAGCTTGGCGAGGTTAGGCCCGGCACAGCCAGGATATTCTATTTTAGGCTAAGTTATAACGATATTTAAAACCCTTATGTTGTTTTACATTCTCTTTCGAATGGTAGAATCGCCAATGTCCTCCCAAGGTAAGTCCCATAATTATTGAAAGTTTTGAAGGTCGTAAGGTCATAAATCAGAAAAAGTGAGAGCACGCGCCTTTTGGTCAGCAGCCCTTGTTTTTTAATTTTACTCTTGACTGTTATTTTAGTTCTACTTTTTATACCATGCTTATAGAGTAAAAAAAGTAAAGCTCTCAGTGTTTAAGTGTGAGATTTTGTGTGAAACAAAACATTAGTATTGTAAAAAAAAAGAAGAAGCTCTCTGGGAACCTTCTTCCACGCGTTAAGTAAGATTCTCCACTAATCAATAACTTACCGCTCTTTTTCGATCCCTTTTCTCCTGTCTGTGTCCCTCCCTCAATTTCCCTTCTTTCAAACATCCTCACCCATAGGACAATGTGCCCTGGTTGGCTCGCCCAAATCTCCATTAATAACCTTATCGTTAAACCACCCAACTACCCACGGGGCTATGTTGTGATCCAAGCCGGGTGGGCGACCGGCCATCAACCCGACCTTTCCAGGCCATCAACGTAGATTCATTATTTTCCATCAGCTTCGCCATCAATCGAACTGAGGGGGCGGGAGGGGGTGGGGTGGACGGACGGGGCCTAATGGAGTCACCTGATAGATGGAAAATGCGACTAATTGACAAGAAATAATACACTCGCCCGCCGCTATAGAATGGCTCTCTGCCGAACCGGCCCCGGAACTAAGGATGAGGGGGGGGGGGGGGTAAGAATGAGCGATTGGGGAACTAGATGAGGGATGGATGAATCAGATGAGTGATTGAGAAACCGGGTGAGTGATTGCGAAATCAACGAATGAATCAGGAGAGTGATCGAGGAACAAGAAGAATGAACCAAATGAGTGATTGTGGAATCGGATGAATGAAACAGATGAGTGATTGAAGAACCGGATGAGTGATTGTGGAATCGGATGAATGAATAAGATGAGTGATTGAGGACCCAGATTAATACAGTAATTCCATTTAATAGGACCATCGGTTATTAGAACCGGCTATGTAATATGACCAATTTTGGAGGAACCGATTCAAACGTATGTAATTATCATAAATTTGCTTCGTTTATCATGACGAGGGTGCCATTAATTTGGACCTTCCAATTTAGCATATTTTTTAAGATTAAATCTGGTTAATTACTTCATTTTACTACATATTCCATAGTTTATACCATATAATTATTAAAACAACTCCCATTTAAAGCTTATTAGTTGGTAAGTCGAGCTAAATATGAAATTATTATTATTTTTAAACATATAGTAATTGTTATGTTGAATTGTAAATTTAAGGCATCACACACTTGTCTCACTAACTGGCAATGTTATTTACGAGTGTTAATTTCAAGTTTGTGAATAAATAATATTTCCATATTTGTTTACTTGCACCTCAGGTGTTAGTTAATTAAAAGGCTGTTACAATCTTAAAAATATGTTTACCATAGATATCATGAAACTATATTATGTTTGGATCACAATCCGGGTTGCGTTGGAGTGCTAATAAGAGGAATTAACTGTAATTGAGGAGCGGGTGAATCAAACAGATGGGTGGTAGAAACAACAGAACAGATGAATGGACGAAGAGATAAGTGATTGAGGAACCGAATGAACGAATTAAGTGAGTGAATGAAGAACCGGATGAGTGATTGATAAACCGGATGGGTGCCTGATGAACTAAATGAGCGATTGTGAGGAACCAGAAGTGGGAGTGAGGAATTGGATGATGAAGTCTGTCTACACAAATCAGTGGTGCACTAAGGAATATAAATTTAGTGTGAGGAGAAAGTCACGGATAATGATAGGTGTCGAAGAAAGAGAGATCGAGTAAGATTCTGTTTAAAGGAGTCGTGTGAAACGAGAGTTATCGGGAAGAGCAATGCCCTTCGCCCGTCGGCAAACTTTCGGTGAGATTAGTCGAGAATTTCTGTGGTTCAGTTGAGCCATCAAAAACCCGCCGCCGAGTTATAAACGCCGAGGCGGTGAGACAGGGCTTAATTGCTTCCCTTAGCAAACATAGGAGTTCCCGCGAACCCCTATATATTCTCCGTCACAAAATTAATCGAGGAAGTATTCCTTCAGAATCCGCCCAAGGTAGAGTCTCGAAGACGTACCATGTCCCCTTTGGAGAAAACCACATGTCGTAGAGATGAGCTGTCTCTACGTTGCTCCCGAGAGAGCCAAGCCTGGAAAATACAGAAGGTATTCGGTGACCTCTTTTAAGATGTCTGTGGAATTATCCACTGACGGCGCATCATATCCTCAAGCGATAGAACACGGTGTCATACCAGCCCGCAGGTAGGATTTTATTTGGAACGACGAAGTCAGGATCGAAGGACCCGTTCAGAAGAAGCGCACAGTCTCAGCCCCACAGGAGTTTACCCCTCGAGCGTCTACAGGAGAATCTTCCCCTTTTGAGCGTCTACTTGGAGAATCTCCCCCGAGCGTCTACTTGTGGTAACCCTCCCAAAATAGTAAGATATTTACACCTTTCCTTTCCTCGTCGAGGCGGTGCGACGCCCTCCGACTAAGATTCGTCACGTAGTCTCCTCCCGAGTAATCTCGGATAACTAAAGTGAATTAATGTGTCACTAAGGCTAGGATTCCATTCGTAGTTTCTTCCTAAACCCTATCGGGTTAGTACTCGGAGTATTGAGCCCTTGCGGCATGAGTAATTATTGGTAATTATTGATAATTTTCCTATTGCTGAATTAATTAATAAGTAGAGAGTGTAATTATTTGTATTATATGTTTTGTTGTGTAATTAAAGGTTATTTTTGCAATTCTTGTTTAAGTGCTCCAACCACCAAAGCCTAAATAAATAAGACCAATCCAGGCCAACCATATTTAAAGTATTCGAGTAACAAAAAACGCGCGCACTCAACGAAATTCAATTCCAATTATTATTTTGGGCTGTCGTAGTCCATGCCCGAACAAACGAAGGAATCGAGAATTAGGCGATAACTGGCTAATTCTACGACAATAGGTATAAGCGATAAACTAAGATGATATCCCAGAGGAACGTCTTGTGCTCGCCATCCGCGGACCAAATTACGAGGCATTATTATTAAGCTCGAAAGGCAAGATAGGCATTTCTAATAAACGAAGATATATAGATCTATTAAATACTTTTACAGGACGGATATAAACACCTCGCGAGAATGGATGGTTTCATACACTATATATATTCCTTATCATGATTAAGTACCGGTATGTTGTTAATTATGCAGCTGAGTTATAGCTACTCTGCGTCTCGGCCTTAATTCCGACAATTACAAGAACGCATCGCTAATTAAGGAAGGTTTCATTTTGGTATTGCCATTCTAAAAAAAAGAAAAGAAAATTGTAGCGTTTTAAGATTAACTTGACTTATGTAGTCAAGTACCACATAAATATCTGTTTATCTATTTACTTATCTAGTCACATATCGGATCGATAACTCTTTATTTGTATTTCGATGTATGTAGGCAAGTTTCACATCAATTAGAGATATATCGATTTATCAGTTGATTATAATTGATTGGTAGTCAGCCGAATTATCGGTTTTCATAATCTGTCATTCGTGTTCATTATGCTATGTTCGCTATCCGCATAGAAGAGGAAATCCGATCTCGAGTAGTAATCTTTCAGCGATTGTTTTTTCTAGGGTCATTTTGACCTTTTGGATCACATTCATCCCACAATGCGACCCTTTCAAAATGTTATATCATTAAAATCGTCTTAATTTTTCACATTTTAATCTTCTAATTTAGCGTTATTCTTTCATGTTAAATTATGCGATTAACACGTGACAGTTTTGTTTATATTTTGGGGTCTTCATTACCCTCTGCCTTTGGCAACCAAACACCTAAACCCGGGTATTCTTAGTACTCTCTGCTCCCCAACATACGTTGTCAGAGGCTGGTCGCATCAGGGGAATGAGGGCCATGATCTGAGATATGTCACCATGGAGGTAATGCGCCAGGGCGAGATTCGGTCCATGCTTTTATAAGGTCTGGGTAAGTTCCTTTATTTACAAGATATAATACTAGGGAGTTTAACTTTCCATTTACAAAAGAGAGAATACTAAGCGGGAAGTCTATCTTCCTATTTACGAAAGAGATTAATACAAAGAAGGAAGTCTATCTTCCTATTTACGAAAGAAATTAATACAAAGAGGGAAGTCCATCTTCCTTTTTACGAAAGAGATTAATACAAAAAGGGCAGTCTATCTTCCTATTTACGAAAGAGATTAATACTAAGCGGGTAGTCTATCTTCATATTTAAGAAAGAGATTAATACAAAAAGGGAAGTCTATGTTCCTATTTACGAAAGAGATTAATTCTAAGCGGGAAGTCCATCTTCCTATTTACGAAAGAGATCAATACAAAGAGGGAAGTCCATCTTCTTATTTACGAAAGAGATTAATACAAAGAGGGAAATCTATCTTCCTATTTACGAAAAAGAATAATACAAAGAGGGAAGTCTATCTTCCTATTTACGAAAGAGATTAATACAAAGAGGGAAGTCTATCTTCCCATTTACGAAAGAGATTAATACAAAGAGGAAAGTCCATCTTCTTATTTACGAAAGAGATTAATACAAAAAGGGAAGTCTATCTTCCTATTTACGAAAGAGATTAATACAAAAAGGGAAGTCTATCTTCCTATTTACGAAAGAGATTAATACTAAGCGAGAAGTCCATCTTCCTATTTACGAAAGAGATTAATACAAAGAGGGAAGTCCATCTTCTTATTTACGAAAGAGATTAATACAAAGAGGGAAGTCCATCTTCCTATTTACGAAGGAGATTAATACAAAGAGGGAAGTCCATCTTCCTATTTACGAAAGAGATTAATACAAAAAGGGAAGTCTATCTTCCTATTTACGAAAGAGATTAATACTAAGCGGGAAGTCCATCTTCCTATTTACGAAAGAGATTAATACAAAGAAGGAAGTCTATCTTCCTATTTACGAAAGAGATTAATACAAAGAGGGAAGTCCATCTTCCTATTTACGAAAGAGATTAATTCAAAGAAAGAAGTCCATCTTCCTATTTACGAAAGATATTAATACAAAAAGGGAAGTCTATCTTCCTATTTACGAAAGAGATTAATACCAAGCGGGAAGTCTATCTTCATATTTAAGAAAGAGATTAATACAAAAAGGGAAGTCTATGTTCCTATTTACGAAAGAGATTAATACTAAGCGGGAAGTCCATCTTCCTATTTACGAAAGAGATTAATACAAAGAGGGAAATCTATCTTCTTATTTACGAAAGAGACTAATACAAAGAGGGAAGTCCATCTTCCTATTTACGAAAGAGATTAATACAAAAAGGGAAGTCCATCTTCCTATTTACGAAGGAGATTAATACAAAGAGGGAAGTCCATCTTCCTATTTACGAAAGAGATTAATACAAAAAGGGAAGTCTATCTTCCTATTCACGAAAGAGATTAATACTAAGCGGGAAGTCCATCTTCCTATTTACGAAAGAGATTAATACAAAGAAGGAAGTCTATCTTCCTATTTACGAAAGAGATTAATACAAAGAGGAAAGTCCATCTTCCTATTTACGAAAGAGATTAATTCAAAGAAAGAAGTCCATCTTCCTATTTACGAAAGAGATTAATACAAAGAGGGAAGTCCATCTTCCTATTTACGAAAGAGATTAATACAAAGAGGGAAGTCCATCTTCCTATTTACGAAGGAGATTAATACAAAGAGGGAAGTCCATCTTCCTATTTACGAAAGAGATTAATACAAAAAGGGAAGTCTATCTTCCTATTTACGAAAGAGATTAATACTAAGCGGGAAGTCCATCTTCCTATTTACGAAAGAGATTAATACAAAGAAGGAAGTCTATCTTCCTATTTACGAAAGAGATTAATACAAAGAGGGAAGTCCATCTTCCTATTTACGAAAGAGATTAATACAAAGAAGGAAGTCTATCTTCCTATTTACGAAAGAGATTAATACAAAGAGGGAAATCTATCTTCTTATTTACGAAAGAGACTAATACAAAGAGGGAAGTCCATCTTCCTATTTACGAAAGAGATTAATACAAAGAGGGAAGTCTATATTCCCATTTACGAAAGAGAAATAATACAAAGCGAGAAGTTTGTCTTTCCATTTATAAGGTTCAATGTGTGAATCGTTTAAAATTTTCAAACGAATGTTTACTTGGTCCGACCCCCACACCTTAAGGTCAATATTGATATCTGAGATGCTGGATCTTCAATACCGACTTCCCGATCCAACACCTGCAGTATGTGTAGGGGTTTTCTCCCTCACCAGCCAACCTGGATATATCATAGAACGATCCAAAGTACTACTGGTGTTTGTTCTCCGTAATCATCGGAAATTCTGAAATGGCTGCGAAAATTCGTGAGTTAAATAATTGCAAAACCTGTCCCTTTTGAATCATGAACAAAGTCACAGACAGGATAATGAAATTCACATAACAATCAGAATGCTAATCGTAGGCAAGCTGGAAGGCACCAGGGACCGGTTCTAATTAGATGGTGGGGGGTGGGAAGAGCATAAGGAGTGTGTTTTGCTATCTACCAGGAAGCAGGTAACGCTTCGTGGCCCAGAGAAAAGCAACCGTTTCTCACGTACACCCTGAACCATGCTTAATAGCTTGGTAGTGAAAGTTAGGATTTCTCGGTTTTATGTGAATCAATTTTAATGAAACTTTTACCAGCTGGTCTGCACAATGTGGCAACACAAAAGTTATGTTTTTAATATGTTGTGTTACGTTCTTAAATTTTTATTTCAGATTCGTCGTTTTATTTGTTTTTTGGTGAACCACGCTAATAGCTTTTGAATAAAAGTAGCCCATTTCGACATATTTTGGAGAAAATGAAAGATAATTATGCACCTTAAGCATACCTTGCGTACACATTTAACAAAAAACCATAATTATAATATACGATTGATGGACCTAATGAATTATTTGACTACATAAGCGCAATTCGAGGGATGACTTCAAAAACTCTATCATGTCTGGTATCGGTCAATCTCTTAATAGTGGCACGTTGGACAGCCTCTGCTGCAGTTTTAATGGTCGCCCATAAGACTTCTTTAGACGGAAATTGACGTCCATTAGCATAAACATCTTTTTAATGGTGGACCACAAATTTTGTATGACGCAAGAGCCTAGGAACGCCTGAGTGTGGCTGGGAGACTGGGATGGAGCGTTGTCATGCATGAAAACTAGAATCTTTAGAAGTGACAACGGCCTGTCATCTAGCCAGGGGTCCAAGACCTCCTTCAAGAGATTTCAGTAGGCGGCTGTGGTCACTTCAACCCCATCCTGTACGCTGACTTGGCCAACAATCTTACGTCCATTATATCTGCCCAGAACATGACTCCTCCTCCGTGTTGTCGATGACCCTTGCGACGTTCCATTATTCTTAAAGAGGATCTATGCTATTAGCATGGTTCACCCAAACAATGACGAATCTGAAATAAAATTGAAGGGCGTAACATAACATATTAAAAACATAACATTTGTGTTGTCATGTTGTGCAGACCATTGGTAAAAGTTTCATCAAAATTGGTTCACATAAACAGAAAATTCCTAACTACCCCCCTCCCCCCAAGCTATTAGCGTGATTCAGGTTATAGGTGCGTGTGGATATGAAAACGCTTTCGGCAGGTTCCAGGAAGAAAGAGTAGTGTGTTGTGTGCGAGAAAAAATGATGGAAGAAGCGATAGCGGTGCTGTGATGACCTATGTGAGTGATGACGGGTGTGGGTGGAAGTGCCTGCGTCTACAAGTCAGAATGATCGTGCCAGCAATATACGACAATTTCCGTACGAAATACCTTGTGTCAGCCCTTGTTGAAACTAACCTCGGTACCCAGTTGTGAAAATCAAAAGCCTTGCCCAATAGGCTAACAAGAGATCGTAAAACATTCAATACGTAATATAGGTTTTGTAAAATTTTGATAACCTATCCTGGCGACTGCCTACTAGGGCATCAGTAGTCGTAATCAGATCACAGCCTAGTACTAGGCTAGATTAAAATACAAATGACAAAGAGGAAAAAAGAAAGAAAAGGCTAACAAGATAAAAAAGAACAGGAAAGAAAGCAAAAAGAAAACGAGAAGGAAGCGCGCCCCGAGAGCACTCAGGGCACTTGGTGAGTCGCTATAAATCACAATCTGGTCTCCGAACCGGGCACGTCGCGTTATCTCCCGTAGCGAGCGGCGTATTGTAACCAGCTCGGCCTCCGTGAAGAGAGAAGCAGGGCCTGGCAGAGCAGCGGTGACTTCAAATAGAGGGGATATGGCGTGGAAACCGACCACCTCTTGGGACTTGTATCCATCCGTATACACTGAAACGGTTCCAGCATGGCACGAAGTGTCCCTCAAAAAGGCCGAACGCAATACTCCCGGCGCTGTAAAAGCTTTGGGACAAGAGTCGTGGCGACAAATAGTTAAAGGTGGTACCCTCCAGGATGGCATCATGAACAGAACCAGGGGGCGCAGCGGCCCGAGAGCTATACGTAGCTCTCGGAGTTTCCTAGCCCTAAACCAAAAGAGATTAGGGTATGACTGGCGTCTTTCGGCGGCATAGGCACCGTCGAAATCAGCTGCGGATGCCGTGTGAGCTGTTGGTGACTAAGGGAGGCGCTGGGTTTGCGCGTACAGTCAAATAATGCACTGTGCAAGGCGCAAAGCGAATGGCATTTCCCCAAGTTCGACAAGTTGACTCTACATTGGGAACGTGCAGAAGGCACCGGTCGCCATCGAAAATCAGTGTGGTGGATCGAGTCCACTTTCTGCAAAACACACCAGGCTGCAGATGCATAAAACTCGCATCCCTAGTCGAGCTTTAAACGAAAAAAGAATCGATAAAAAAGTAAGGCATTAGCCCTATCAGCGCCACAGGCACTGAACGTCATACAACGAAGACTATACATGGCGCAGGTAGAAAAGACCTTAAGGGTGGAAATATGAGCCTCCCAGGTGAGGCGTCGGTCAAATACAAGACCAATGAAATGGTGCAAATACATCACTTCCTGGCGAAGCACATTTAGAAACAAGTCTGGGTCAGGGTCAAGCCGCGGATGGCAGCAGAAATGCACCACCTTAGTCTTGGGCAGCACCAGGGGCGCCAGCGGAACGAGAGCTATACATAGCTCTCGAAGGAGTTTCCTGGCACTAAACCCGAAGGGCTTAGGGTATGGCTGGCGTCTCTCGGTGGCATAAGCACCGTCTAAATCAGCTGCGAATGCAGTGAGATCTGTTGGCGACTGAGGGAGGCACCAGACTCGGGCGTACAAGCGAATAATGCACTGTGCACGGCGCAGAGTGAGTGGCATCTCCCCAGCATAGACAAATAGGCTCTCAATGGGGGCAGTGCGGAAAGCACTAGTCGTCAGGCGAAGGCCGGTGTGGTGGATTGAGTCCACCTTCTGCAATACATGCTCCTTTATGGATCCATAAAATTCGCATCCGTAGTCAAGCTTCGAACGAACAAAGGATCGATAAGCAAGTAATGCAGTAGCCCTATCAGCGCCCCATGCACTGAACGTCACGGAACGAAGAATATCCATGGCCCAGGTACAAGAGAGCCTAAGACTACGAATATGAGCTTCCCAGGTGAGGTGTCAGTCAAATACAAGACCAAGGAAACGGTGCGAGTCCACCACTTCCAGGCGCATCCCATTGAGAAACGAGTCTGGGTCAGGTTGGAGACGTGGATGGTGGCAGAAATGCACCACCTTAGTCTTGGCCAAGAAAAACCGAAGCCTGTTTGCTTAGGCGTAGCGAGAGGCGCGGTTCAATGCCTGTTGAGTCGATGCTTCAGGGTTGGCATCTGGGCCGCGCCAAAAGAGAACGAAAGGTCGTCCACGTAGAGCGTAGCAAAACGTCTTCCGGCAGCACCGAGGTGATGCCATTGATGCTCAGCGCAAATAGTATGAAACTGAGGACACTTTCCTGCGGGACACCCTCTTCCTGCTCCATTGGGGCGGAGAGGGTTCCCGCCCCCACCCGTGGGCGGAATCGACGATCTCGCAAAAATTCAGATATAAAGAATGGGAGGCGTCCCCTCGCCCCCATCGTATGGAGAGTCTCCAAGATACCGTATCGCTGTGGTATAATAGGCCTTCTCTAGATCGAAAAACACCGTGGTTTAGTGCTGTCTACGAAGGAAGGCCTCGCAGACGGCATTTTCCAGTCGGAAACCAGCAGGAGTAGAGTAATCTCTCCCCAGTTTGCGAAGAGCGAGAATAGTAACGATTCGCCAGGAAACCGGAAGGACACCATACACCCAGATTCTGTTGAACAAATCTAACAGTAAGGACATGACTCGCTCACCCAGTTGTCAAAGCATGGCGTACGGGACATCGTCCGGACCATGGGCGGTGTCCGCGCACGAAGCAAGAGCGGAAAGGAACTCACTCAAAGTAAACCTGTCGTTGAAGGGTTCTCCGCCTCTGGAGGTAAACTCCCGCTGCCGGCCTTCCGCGACATCATCACGTGCATTGGATGCTGGCGGAGCAGCATCCCGGCTAGAGAATGCGGAGAAAGCGGTCGTGAAAGATTTTGCTACGGACGCGGGGTCCAAGATTGCGGTCCCATTCTCCTGGAGAACGGGAGGGGTGTCCTGCGAGAACTCGCCCGAATCCTTTTGACTCACTTCCACACCTCGGCTAGAGGAGTCTTCCCGTTAACTGAAGACACGTATGTCTTCCAGGAAGAGCGGCGAGCGTGCTTAGAAACACCCGAACCTAACCCTAGCTCGACGAAATTCAAACAGACAGTGAAGTTGATTAGGTGGCATTTATAACGCATGCAGGCATAACGCCTCTGTTTGAGGGCGGCCTCACAATCGGCTGACCACAACGAGAGCTTTCGGCGTGCCAAACAACCATACGTTCTAGGAATAATAGTTAGGCCCATGGCATGAGGTTTCCAGAGAATAACTCAACGGCCTCATCTACCGACCTAAACTGCGCTAATGAGACAGAAAAATCAGTCATCTCCTGAAATGCGGACCACTGCGCCCGCGCCAAGCACAACCAGGAGATGGAGGGGCTCTCAAAATGATCACTACCATTAAGGCCATCGACTACTTCCAACCCTAAATCAGGCTGTGAATCCTGAGAGCCCTAAGAAAGATCGAGACTACAAAATAAAGCTGTTCTACGGCAGTGGTGCGTAGATTCATTCACATTTAGGACATTTATCTCCACCTCGTCGATCAGATCGGCAAGGACCCGACCCCTGGGATTTATTGAGTACTCTCCCCAGATGAGTTATCTACCGTTCAGATCTCAAAACAAGAGAAAGGGCCTCGGAAAACCGTGCCACGACGTGGCGGAAGTCCCCCGCGTCGAAGTCAGCTGATGGTGGAATGTAGGCAGAAATAACAGTATACCTCCAATCCAGGTGCGGCTGCACAGCTACTTTCTGAAAGGAGGCATCTAAAGGAAAGAATAAAGGCATCATGCCGGATGTAAATGGCGCATCCTCCTGCCCGTCTCCCATCCCGTGGTCGTGGGGTCGCAAAACTCTTATACTCCGGGAGGGTGGGCAAGGGGCACGCGCCCAGTATGATCTCCTGCACAAAGATAGCTGACGGGAAACGGGGGAAGACGAGCCTCCGCAGCTCGTCTTAGTTGCCCGGAGTACGCGATAATTCTATTGAAGGAATATGCCCTCCAGGCCTAGCTCGGAGGAGATGCGGGTGACATCTTTGAAGAGAACACCCTCACGGGAATGGCAGTACGCTTCCCGGACTCAGAACCTCAGGCGCTGTCGTATTTGAGGACTTATTGGGGGAGAGTGGGCTCGCTATGCGAGTCTTTTGCTCCCCCCGCCTCAAAACCTTAGGCAGGCGGGGTCCCTCTTTTGGAGGATCCACCGGTATGTGCGTAAGAGCTGTAGTTCCTTTATTGCTGTCCTCCTTCCTGGGTGCAGTTTTAAGAATAACGGAAAATGCCCTCACGACGAACTTCAGGGGTGTTGCCTCCTGTGAGTCTAACGACCCAGTGGATCCGCGCGGCCGTTTTTCCTCACGGGAAACGGTCACACTGGAGGGAGGAGGGGGAGCCCTGGTTTTAGTCGGACCTGGGTGTGAACCATTTGTGCAGCCAGCTTTACCAGGGGAGCGCCCGGGGTGGGTAGAACCTGCAGAATAGTTCCGAATGGGCGCGGAAACGACCGTGCTCTTGGGTTTGGAGGGGCCAGGAGCAGAGGGTGTCTTTTTTACCATTGAGGCATAGAAGGTCCTAGGCAGCGTCGGGCGCGCCAGGAACAAGTCCTTAGCCCCACGAAATGAGAGAGAATCCTGGGTCTTACCTGCCAAGATTTCCTTCTCGAGGAGATAAGCACCACATTTCTTCGAAAAAGCGGGCTGCGGCTCTCCGCAATTGTCACACTTGTCCACACACACTTTGGACGTATCGTGTGAGGCCTTGGAGCAAGTTACACAGACATCGCATAACCCCGACTTTACACGCCGACAGGAGCATTTCGTATGGCTGAAGCGGTGGCCGTAGTAGCACCTCCGTGGCAGTGGCGCAAATGATGCCTTCACCCGGTAGCGATACCATCCGGCACTCACTGACTTAGGGAATTTGTCACGGTAGAATGTGACGAAGAGTGTTACGGTGGCTCTCGAGGGCCCTCCCTGTTTTCTCATCACATGTTCGACCTTGACAGATATATGGTCGGCCAGCTCTAAGGTGATGTCATCAATAGCTTAGTCGATGAGTTCTCTCGCATAAACCACTCCTTTCACGAAGTTCATGGTAGAGTGCGGCGTCACACTCACCGGCGTGCCATCAAGTGTCCGAAGGGCACTAATCATGGTCGCATCTGAGGAATTTGATGCATCGCCAGAAGGCTCTCGTCCGAGAAACGGATCACCTTTGCCTCTCTACCAATCATGCTAGCTCGAGCTATACTCTGATGGATCGTGTTGCGCTTGGCCATCATGTTGCCATGAGTGGAGCGAATAATGAGGAAGCGTTTGAAGCCAGCCGGCTCGAAAACGCCAAGTACCTATGAATCAGGGGCCCCGATGTAATCGAGACTCTGCTTTGCGCACTTTTATTCGTTGTCTAGGACTCTCCACTCGGGAGAACACCAGGGCCGGACATGCCGATTTTGGCTTTGACGCACGCCGAAACGGCAGCGTCCGTGTCCCTTCCCGCGTCTCCTGATGAAGGAGAGAAGCCCTCAGTCTTCTTTGACTTTTTCTGTGTTTTTTTCTTCTTAGGAGAGGAGGACTGGGAATAAACCCGCTTCTCTCGTTCTTTGTTAAAAGCCCCTAGGCCAGATGGACCGACATCAGCAAGATCATTCTGTGAAAGGGAGAAGGTCTTGGCTGTCAAAGGAGCATCAGCTAGGGGAGGAGATCACTCCTTTCCTTGTGAGGCCTCGGGGACCAGAGTCGTTTGAGGAATAGTTCGCATAGGGGCGGATTCGGATTCTGTGCTTGGCACTGAGACCGGGTTCGACCCCATGGAAGATTCTCCCATCTAAGGCTGGATCATCTCAAGGACTATGTCCATCTACATGGGGGAGGGGGTGTCTCCATGTGGCCATCCCCCTAAGACGACACGGATCCCATCGAAGTAACTTTTTTCTCGTCTTGAGCCGGCGAACCGGCATCTGTCGGGGAAGAGAGGGGGGAACGTACAGTGACCCCCTGTAAACCGAGAACGCACAAGTGCAGGGGATTGGAGGGCACAGACCGACGGACCCTGCTATCCCTTGCCCCCCTAAGGGGGTTTGCCCTATCAAGCCGCTCGCATTGGGAGCGGTCAATATTAGGCCGCCTGCGTGCTTTCTTGGAAGTCCCCTGTGAAAGAAAAGGAGGGAGGCCCCTCCAGAGAAGGGGGTGAGGAAGAGTCCCCTGCATTTATATGCCTAGAAGAGGAGTAAGTCTCCTCTCCGGGAGAAGAAATTTGGAGGGTCTCCTGAGAATGCACAGTGAAGTGGAGGGACCTCCTTATTTTCAGTGGAGCTGGCCAAAGGCGGCTCCGGCGATGGTAGAGGGGAAGGTAAAGGGGGGGGGGGAGTATTTTTTCTTTAATAAACTCTTCATTGGGCATGGTGACTATTTATATCACGGGGTGCATACGCTAATCACTCCACGCAGTCGCCCGCTCTGCGAAAGGTGAACACGGGGCCGGAAAACCAGCTGCCGCCATTTAAGACCACACCTCCCACCCAGTGGTCAGGTAGTTTTTCGGCATGGCGGCTCCACCTTGGGCTAAGCGTAAAAATTATAGACAGTGAAAGGAGAGAGAAAGAGTATGTGAAGAAAGTGAGGGTGGGAGTGAAGCAGGTTGTTAAAAACCCACCATCACAAACCGGAGCTCAGAGGTGAGGGGGCGTTGTCCTTCCTCCCTCAGCCCCGATCCGGATGGTTGGGTAAGAGGAAGCTGGTCAGCGTCTACCTTGTGAAATTAGAGGCCGACCGGAGAAAGTTGTGGGAGAGGTTGTATGGAAAGTGAGCAAGCAGGGTAAGAAGACAGGGTCTCAGAAACAAGGACAAAAGGCTAAGCTGGGGCCGGATGGGGCGCTGAGTTCCGTCAGCACGGCGGCCTTGAAAGCAAATCTTCGTGGCCCTTACGGGGCTGTAATACAGAAAGGCAATGTAATATAATGTGTTTATGCTATTAATATATCAACCAACTGAACGAAATAAAGACAAGGAAGGAGACTTCCTTATGAAGTGAACGAGCAGAGGTCCTTAAGAATTTTGCTTTTTCCTGGTTCCAATCGTCCAAGTTTGCTTTCTCCTTCTTCCACCCGCCGGAAGCTAGGTATTTTTACGTTGCCCAACTTAACCAGATTCTTTAGAAAATTGGTTACAAAAACTTTCTGAGGGAGACGGATCTTCCTATCATTCGTCTATTCATCCAAGCATTCTCTAATATACTCTTAGGTTGTAAATCCAATACAGCAAACACTGTGCTGTAATTTTAGTGGACAAATTATGGTGGAAAATTTATATGACTTAATTTACTGAGATTTGAACAATAGCCTTATAATAATAGCTTCCCGTGAATCCCTGTGTAAGCGATTTGTGACAAATTTTAAAGAGATTTTTTGACGAAATTTTAAGCGATGTTAACTAATATTTAAGTGTTATTTTTTATGATTTCTAAGCGATTTTCTCCTATTCGAAAGTGAATTTAAATAATTTTACGTGATGTTGACGCATTTGAAGCGATTGTTATGATGTTAGGCGAATTTTTTGAAGCGATTTTTCATCATTTTTAAAGCGATTTTGATGATTTTTAAAACATTTTTGAACGAATTTTTAAGTAATGTCGACGCATTCTAAGGCGATTTTGACATTTATAAACTCGATTTGGACGCGTTTTAAACGAAGTTTGACGCATTTTAGAGGAATATTTTACTATTTTCTAAGCGATTTTGACAACCATTGACTATTTTTAAGCGCCTTTCGACGATTTTAAAGACGATTTTGACGCTTGTTAGGCATTTTTCACGATTTCACTTGCGCTTTCGAAACTTTAAGGAACAAACTACATAATGCAGTGATACCCTGAGAGATATTTCCGAGAATTAGGGTAAAATGACCAGCGACTTGATTCCAGTCAATTTAATTTTGAACACTAATCTTTCAAGTCACAATTTCCAAAGAGGTCGGAGGGGTCAACGCACATTAACGATACAAAGAAATGCCAATCTTCCTGTACCACCTAATGCCCTATCAAGCAAAAGCCCCCACTCAACCCCCGCCTCATTTTCACGGCATTGACCCTATATGACGCTAAGATCTTTTACTCCTTTTGTACTTAAATTTAAAGCGAAATCCAACGAGAGCATCTCCCATAGAAAGCGTCTGAGGTAAAAAAGCAGTAAAGAAACAAGTGAATATGGAAGGAAGGAAAATGTGAGGAAGATAAATAGTCGCACAGCCACATGCGGGCATTGGGGGCGGTAGGGCGCGCAATCCTCAGATGTCAGCTACAGCAATGTTGCTCATGCTACTACACCTAAGAGCTCCATTGCGAGCTGGAGGAGGAAGGATCCCTATACCATCTTCGGGCGCGTATAGGGAAAGGCTATTTAACCAGGTTAATGGGCGCGGGTTTGGGAAACTCGCATAACTTCAACACTGACCAGTTTCCCCCAAAAGTGAGATTGGCGAGTTTCTTCCCCCCCCCCCTCCTAAAACAACCTTTGCGCCCTATTAAAACACAAGACTACCAATACTATTTTCTCGTATTTGGCCCCGTTCATTCCTTTCAGCACAAATAAAAACGGCGCCTCCACAAGCGGAGGAGTGAGAACGGTGTGCAATGTGGTGGCATAAAATTTTGCCATGCCAAGAAAAGGAACCCAATTACTCATGCGAAGAAAGGGGAAACCAATTTCTCATGCCAAGAAAATCGAACCCAATTACTCATGCTAAGGAAAGTGAACCCAATTACTCATGCGAAGAAAGGCGAACCCAATTTCTCATGCGAAGAAAATCGAACCCAATTACTTATGCCAAGAAAAGCAAACACAATTACACATCTAAAGAAAAGCAAATCCAATTACTCATGGCAACAAAAGCGGACCCAATTACTCATGTCAAGAAAAGCGAACCCAATTACTCATGCCAAGAAAATCGAAGCCAATTACATAAGCCAAGAAAAGCGAACCAAATTACTCATGCCAATAAAAGCAAACCTAATTACTAATGCCAGGCAAAGCAAACCCAATAACTCATGACAGGCAAAGAGAACCCGATTAGTCATGCCAGGAAAAGCGAACACAATTAGTTAGGCAAATAAAAGCGAACCCAATTATTCATGCCAAGAAAAGTGAACGCAACTATTCATACAAAGAAAAGCGAACCCAATTACTCATGTGAAGAAAGGCAAACCCAATTTCTCATGCCAAGAAAATCAAACCCAATTACTCATGCTAAGGAAAGTGAACCCAATTACTTATGCCAAGAAAAGCGAACAAAATTACTCATGCCAAGAAAATCGAACCCATTACATAAGCCAAGAAAAGCGAACCAAATTATTCATGCCAATAAACGCGAACCTAATTACTAATGGCAGGCAAAGCGAACCCAATAACTCATGTCAGGCAAAGAGAACCCAATTACTCATGCCAAGAAAAGCGAACACAATTACATAAGCCAAGAAATCGCGAACAAAATTACTCATGCCAATAAAAGCGAACCTAATTACTAATGCCAGTCAAAGAGAACCCGATTAGTCATGCCAGGAAAAGCGAACCCAATTATTCATGCCAATAAAAGCGAACCCAATTAATCATGCCAATAAAAGCGAACCCAATTATTCATGCCAAGAAAAATGAACGCAACTATTCATACAAAGAAAAGCGAACCCAATTACTCATGTGAAGAAAGGCAAACCCAATTTCTCATGCCAAGAAAGTCGAACTCAATTACTCATGCCAAGAAAAGCGAACAAAACTACTCATGCCAAGAAAATCGAACCCAATTACACATGCCAAGAAAAGTGAACAAAATTACTGATGCTAATAAATGCGAACCCAATTACTCATGCTAAGCAAAGCGAACCCAATTAATCAGGCAAAGAAAAGCGAACCACTTACTAATGCCAAAAAAACAGATCCCAATTAATCATGCCAAGAAAATCAAAACGAAATACTCATGCTCAAAAGGCGAAACCACTTAGTCATGCCAAGAAAAGCGAACCCAATTACTCATGCCAAGAAAAGCGAACCTAATTACTCATGCCAAAAAGCGAACCCAATTACTCATGACATGAAAAGCGAACCCAATTACTCATGCCAAGAAAAGAGAACCCAATTACATAAGCCAAGAAAAGCGAATCCACTTACTCATATAGGAAAAGAAAATCCAATTACTCATGCCAAAAAAGCGAACCCAATTACTCATGCCAAGAAAACTGAACCCAATTCTTCATGCCAAGAAAAGCGAACCCAAATTACACATGTCAAGAAAAGCGAACCCAAACTACTAATGCCAAAAATATTGGGTTCCCTATTATTGACATTATCCTCGAGAAGTAACATTTACTTAAGTCTCACCCCAGTTACAAGTTTCTATAAAATAAACAATCAGATAAATCTCCATTTTAGTGCTTTTTCCTAGCTTAACTTTGGGTTTCTGGCCTAATTGGAACTGTTGTCAAACACGAAAATAACAATCGGTTTAACAAAATAAATGTGTCCACGGTTATAACCCGTTTGCACAAAAATAAATGTTATTTTCGTTTTTACTTGATCATAATTTGTTGAAAAAATATATAAATTTTTGTCTGATTTTGGTACTAGTCGTAAAATGAATATTTAACTATGCCTATAATTTCATTAAAAATCAACATGCGTAATGGAAGGTATTTTTCATTTATGCAACCGAACCTTGTTCACGTTTCATTATTGTGGGTCCAAAAATATTTTTAAGTGAGCTTAAAAAAAGATACAAGTGGCAATATTATCAGAACATCCGGGTGACATAAATCTAAACGTACTTCACTAAGCACAAATTTAAAAAGACAAGGACTCTAAATTAAAATTATGCTCCAATAAATGATTTCAACCATTAAATATTCCTCAATATATTTTGTAACGATCGAACATTTCCGAGACCACGGATGAGGCTCCCCTGGTCTTAATAAGCTTGAAAATTCTTGGTATGGTAAAAATCAGCATTAATTGCGAGGCCAAGGCTGTAAATTACACGGAGGGGAAAAACAATTGACGGTTTAAGCATAATTGAGACATGTTTAATAAAAACTACAACGGTCGAGGAGCTTATTTTCTTTTTCCTGCTGTAATTTACATTCTTGGGCATAAATAAACCTCTTAGCTCCAAATATTCGAAACTATGGGACATGATACAAACGTTATTTCATTGGTATAGTTGACCCCAATTGTTCCATTAAGGAAATAATGTTTTTTTCACAAATATCTACAGAATATGGATAACCGGAAAATGCTTGCAATTTTTAAACGAAGCTATGTATACTATAAAAAGGCTTAGAAAATTTCCATCAGTTCTATTAAAGGTTTTCTCGCCTAATTTATGCATGAGTATATGAGCAATTTATTATCCTCGCGGAATTATAAAGGCTTTGTTAACTCGCAATAGCAAGGGACTACAACGCTTGCTCTGCAAGTTCACTTAATTGCTCTAACGACCTCCATTGACCTCGAAACGACATTCGATCTTATGCCAAGAGCAGCTTTTAGAAACATCAGAGAGACGCTGTAATGAAACTAAGCCATAATAAGTGGAACTTACGAGGAGCTCATATTTACCGCGTGACAGCGCAGACTCTGCGGCTGGAGGTGGCGTTACACAAGGAGAGTTCCTTTCACCCCGCCTCTTTGTTGCCTCGAATGAATTAATGCATGAGGACGAAGGTTGGAAATGAAAATGAAATGGAGATTCAGGCGGTGGGAGTTGATGATATCACAACGGGCGGTCGGAGATGGGTTACGGCAAATGAAGTGGGGGGTCCTGTTTTATGATAGAATGCACATGTTTCACTACCGGAATGGGAATTTAGAATGACAGACATAAAAAAATAACTAGAAATGTTGAATAAATCTTTTGGATTGGAGAACGAGCGGTTTAAATGGTTCGGAAATTATTTAATGTTATGGAAGCAACTTAAAAAAACTTCTGGGTTTTAAATAAGACTACATATGGACTCGGCCGCAATGACTAACTGTACACAAGGTCATTTAAAACCTCACCAGTATCCTCATGTGAATTGATTGTAGACAAATAATATAATACTCGACGAAAAGCCTCGCTGGTGTTAATAACCTTGAAGCAAAGCGACACAAGTGCTATGGAGAATACGACACCTTCATATTATGAAACGACAATCAACGTCCTGAATTCTCAAAAACTGCGGGTGTACAGGGTGGTCTTAAAATCCATGGGCAAGTAAAAGATTAAAGATACTCCTAAAGTTCTTGTGCAATTCAAACATACAGGGTGGTCCTAAAGTCTAGGTACAATTATAATAAAGTGTGTTTAAATTACACAAAGACTTTTGGACCACATTGAAACTTTTAATTGCACATAGACTTTAGGAACACTTTAGGACAACTGCTTACGGCAAATTCGCTGTATCCATTTAGCTACAGCAAGGCGGATTCTGCCCTAAACTAATATATTTAGAAGAAAAAACTACGTCATTTGAAGAATCTGGACGTCAATTTACCCAACTGAAATATCAAGACTTAAATTTGACCGTCTGAAGAAAATGGACACTTTATGCACAATCACTATCTTAAATATCGAAGTAGTAAACACAGGTATTTTAATAATTTACTAACAATTACACCCTCACCTTCCTCCACTCACCCAACGCGATGCTGCCGTATCACAAAATGCAGGTTAAGGTAACTTAACCTAAGCACAAGACCTAAACTCATATCTGTTTGTTTACACCAAAATAAATCAGGTCTGAAATCTGTCGAAAAGAATTGTGATGAAGGAAATGTAATCAATGATTAGGTTCACTCTTTACATTGCGGCGAAAATATCAAGATTTTTTCAATTATATCAATGATACATCTTCAGAAAATAGGATGTAATTGCGATAGTTTTTCGAATTTAAAGCGAAATACGAATGAGGAAAGGCGTCTCCCACAGAAAGTTTGCAAGGTGAGATGTGTAACGTGGTGAAGATAAAGGAAGAGAAAATGTGTGGAATATATAATATATATATATATATATATATATATATATATATATATATATATATATATATATATATATATATGCGCAGTTGTTCCGACGGACATTGGGGGTAGGAGGGCAGTTAATCATCCAATTATCAGGTGCAGAATGCTGGCGGAGGCTAGACTTGACATCTATTTTCTTTGCCTCGAAGAAGAAAATAAACCAAAACAGAACAAAGAAGGAAAGGATTTATGGATATAGCAAACTGCGCTACGAGACCAAGTTTACCCGCAATGAGGGGCATTTTAGCCACAATGTAGGGGCCGACATGGGAGGATTTTGCGCGCAATGAAAGGGGACGAAAGGGTGTTATTTTACCCGCAATGAGGCTGCTAAAAGAGTGGCATTTTACCGGCAATAAGAAGCATTATTAAATTAAATACTATTAATGAAATAAATAGCAGTGATAATAAAAATTAATTGCAATATTCATAAATTAAAAATTGTGATAGAACGTGTTGAAGCTGCGTTTAATTTCAACTCCTACCCCGTATTATTTAAAACCATGATGCTGCCCACGTGCATCTTCGATTCGAGGCTTGGAGTCTTATCTCAGCTACCGGATGCCAATGTTTAAACAAGGAGGTTATCGTCCCCCCGTTCGCCCCCATACGCCGACCTCGCCAGATCGAGTTAGGCTTATGAACAGATAAGGCATTTTTCTCCGGCCCGGCTGTGCGTTCCCTCCAAGCTTTCACTCCATTTTCACCCCACGCCAAGGAGATGTCCTGGCTATTTATATGGAAACTTTACCACTAAGATCAGATTGGAGATCCAGATTTTCGTCGCGAAACATCACCACGACCCTCTCTCCCTTTGTGCGCCAAGGGACCTCGACCTCGAGATTCACCATCACTTGTCCAGAAGGAGGACAATATTCCTTGAGTGCCAAAGGTTCGCGCCTTTCCGACGACAAGTCCCAAAGGCTTCCACCCCCCTGTTGTTCAAGGAGAACAGCATGAGAACAGTCATTGTTCGTTTTGAACCCTTCGCCAAGAAACGGTTCTCATCCCCCCCTGTTGTTCAAGGAGAACAGCATTAGAACAGCCATTGTTCGTTTTGAGCCCTTCGCCAAGAAACGGTTCTCATCCCCCCCTGTTGTTCAAGGAGAACAGCATTAGAACAGCCATTGTTCGTTTTGAGCCCTTCGCCAAGAAACGGTTCTCATCCCCCCCTGTTGTTCAAGGAGAACAGCATTAGAACAGCCATTGTTCGTTTTGAGCCCTTCGCCAAGAAACGGTTCTCATCCCCCCCTGTTGTTCAAGGAGAACAGCATTAGAACAGCCATTGTTCGTTTTGAGCCCTTCGCCAAGAAACGGTTCTCACCCCCCCTGTTGTTCAAAGGAGAACAACATTAGAACAGCCATTGTTCTTGAGCCCGTAGACAAGAGACGGTTCCTATCCCCCCCTTTGTTCAGAAGAGAACAACCTAGAACAGCCATTGTTCTTCAAGCCGTTCGTCGAGAAACGGTTCTCCTTTCCAAGACGCCTCGTCAGGATCCTTTTATCCCCCCCCTTCGGCTGGAACTCGCCAGCGGACCGAATATTCCTTCAAGTACCTTCCACTGCACCCTAATGAAAAGTTACGTAAGCCAAACGTCACCTTTTGAGTATTGATCCCCTTTTGTCAATTCTATCCTGTGCTTTAAATTGTTTATCGAACCATCCCATCTCTTTAACTCTATATTTGTTTTACCTTTTTTAATCCCTTAAATCCTTGGATTAGCCCGAGTCTCCACGACCCTTTCCATTCTGTTTAAGTCAATATTTTCCGTTTTTGTGTATTGTTTATAGTTATTATTAATAAAACTCTATTTTATTAATGATAGCAATATTATTATCCTTGAGCTCAGTTCCCCTTTTTAAGCATATCGAAGATACTTAATATCGGCCGCCAGACAGTAAACGCACTCTAAAGATAATTAAGGAAGTTCCCTCAACGAATAGATATATATGGTATCGTCGGGAGTCATTCTACGACATATATATATATATATACTATTTAAATTTGGTGTCAGGTGTGGGGTTTAACGCTATATCTTTGCAAACACTGGTCTCAGTCGAGTAAAGCATAGTGTTATTCGTTATAATAATAGAATATAGCAGTTCCCTTTTGTTTTAACGATTGCTATCCCCCCTTTTTTTTTTAAACTTAAGAAGCTGGAGTAGCTCAAGGAACGGTTATAATAATTTGTTTGTGTTTTTTTTTTGTGATTTTAGTCAGTGGTTATTTAGATTGAGAAACCAAGTACGAATAGTTCAGTGCCCATATTTAGGTAGGCTAATTCTATAGAGGCATAATTCTTGTTGCAAGGAATTTTAGTTGGTTGACTAGTGCGCCCCCAAGTGCAAAGATGACTCAGTTTGAAATCTTTAAAGCGCAAGGAGAGTCCTGTGGACTTTCCGGAAAAGAACTAACTGAGTACATTCAAGAGGAGCAAAGAAAAGAGGAAGAAAGAGAAATACAAAGAAAAGAGGAAGAAAGAGAAATACAACGAGAAGAAAGAGAAAGAGAGGAACGGATAAGACAAGCTGAGCTTCAGATTGAATTAGCTCGGATTAAAGCAGAAGTTCAAAGAAAAAAGGTAGAAAAAGAAAGAGAAAGAGAGGAACGGGAAAGAGTAATCCAACGAGAAGAACGAGAAGGAAAAATACAACGAGAAGAACGAGAAAAAGAAATCCAACGAGAAGAAAGAAGGACGGACTCGCGCTCCTTCCCAGGGAAGCTGACAAAGTTTCCGAGCCCCGTAAAACCCCAAAACTTCTTTCCCCAAAACCAACAACGGGACTCCAAACCTCCCGTTAAGACTTCTCCTCCATCTCTCTTCCCGAAGCGATCAACCATATGCTTCACCTGTGGTGTAGAAAACCACATGAGCTGGAATTGCCCCCAAAATTCTAGGCTTAAAAGCGGACCAGCCCACCAAGTTCACCAGATTAATGCGACCCCGGCTCCCCCGGTGGTGCAGACCCAAGCAGAAACTTCTCCCCCTCCGTCAGGCCACCAGGTAAATTTTGTTTTTGGTAAAAGTTCATCGGGAACTTTGAAATATGAGGAGGGCAGCGTGGACAGCTGTCGAGTATCGACTCTCGTCAGGGACACAGGATGTACGTGCTTCATCGTGTCCGACGAACTCCTCCCAGTGGCCTCTAACCACGAAAAATTTGCGGTGGTACATGACCAACTTGGGCGGGCGAACCGATTCCCCGTCGCTAGATGTTACCTGCAGTGTCAATATTATAATGGCTGGGCTGAAGTCATTGTAGCACCCATAAAATTCTGTTCCGTACTTATAGGACAGAGCCCCCAAGTAAGTTTCGACCCTGTGTTTCAGGCCGCCCTTCCTCAAGGCCGAGATAAGAAAGAAGCCCAGGAGCCAGTCCCCATCAGAACCCCGATACCGTCCGATTTCTCGGAGACCCCTAACCAGGACTTTAGGACGGAAAATGAGGAGTGTGAATCACTAACACCCTTAGGTGATAAGGCCCAAGACAAGGACACGGAGACTGTCCCTGGACCCCAAGAAAAAAAGAACCCCCAACGCGCCCATGGAGATACCTTCGTAGAATTGGACGAAGCATCGGCGCTTGAAGAGGATTGCCCCGCGGAGTTCCTTAATGTAATCCAGACAGTGTGCATCCAACCTGATGCCGATTACCCTCCTCCTTCCCTACCAGGCGAGTCTTTGGAACCCTCTGACCTGGATAGTGACGCGCAGCTGACACCACGTCAGAAGAGTCAGCTACAAGAACTAATTAAATGGAATCACCATTTACCCACCCTATTAGCTCTTTTCGAGCAACTGCGTGAAAATGGCCTCACCATTGGCCCCAGCAAATGCCAGTTTGCCCACGAAACCATCAAATATTTGGGTTTCAAAATAGGACAAAACAAGTTAGGTCCCCACGAGAACAAGATTAAGGCAATCGCCGACATGCCCCTCCCGATTACAAAGAAGCCATTAAGATCGATCCTAGGATCAGCTTCTCCCTATCAGCGATTTGTTCCGAATTTCGCTGCAATTTCGGCCCCCCTATGCCCCCTTCAGGAAAAGAATTTCTCCGATCGTTTACGTTGGAATGATGTCGCTGTTTCCCATTTTAATCAGCTCAAAAGTAAGTTCATTTCTGCCCCCATTTTTAAGTTGCCCAACCCGGAAAAATCCTTTGGGGTTAAGACCGACGTGATCAACGAGGGCATTGGAGGTGTACTCCTTCAATACGTGGATGACAGAACGAGTCATCCAGTTGCATATGCTAGTCGTCAATTATTACCACGCGGAAAGAGATATGCCACTAGAGAAAAGATAGCTCTATCAATTATCTGGGTCATAGACAAATTCAAGCTGTACTTGATATGTAAAGAATTTCAAATAGGAACCGACCACCGTCCGTTAGCCTATATTAGGAATTTGAGACACTCAAACGGCCGCATCATGCGCTGGAGTTTACTCTTGCAAGAGTATCAGTTTAAAATAAATTAGATAAAAGGTTCCGATAACCAGGTCGCTGACGCACTCAGTAGGAATGCGTTACCGAATAGCGTAGAATAATTGTATTCATAGGATTAGTATCTCCATGTAGGTATATACCGTCTTGTACGACTTAATTTAAGATTCTTTTGTAATATAATTAATTAATGTATATGTCTGAATTTTGTAACGCTCAATGTCTAATTTCTTGTATGTATAAATATTTGTTCTTATTAATTTACGTATAAATTATTTTGTCCCGTATGTACTAAGTTTATATCATTTCATTGTTCCATGCCCTTTTTTTTTCTTTGATTAAGTTGTATTAAAGGTTATTTTCCCCTGTAATCTAGAGATCAAAATAATCATATGTATTGAGGTAATACTAGTTAGGTGCAGGAAGGTACGGTTGGTACAAGAAAACGAGTTCCCTACAACGGAGCTCTATCATTGTCCCTTCTCTCTTTTTTTTTCCGAAGTGACAACTTCCCCTGGAATGGAGGGGTGTGATAGAACGTGTTGAAGCTGCGTTTAATTTCAACTCCTACCCCGTATTATTTAAAACCATGATGCTGCCCACGTGCATCTTCGATTCGAGGCTTGGAGTCTTATCTCAGCTACCGGATGCCAATGTTTAAACAAGGAGGTTATCGTCCCCCCGTTCGCCCCCATACGCCGACCTCGCCAGATCGAGTTAGGCTTATGAACAGATAAGGCATTTTTCTCCGGCCCGGCTGTGCGTTCCCTCCAAGCTTTCACTCCATTTTCCCCCCACCCCAAGGAGATGTCCTGGCTATTTATATGGAAACTTTACCACTAAGATCAGATTGGAGATCCAGATTTTCGTCGCGAAACATCACCACGACCCTCTCTCCCTTTGTGCGCCAAGGGACCTCGACCTCGAGATTCACCATCACTTGTCCAGAAGGAGGACAATATTCCTTGAGTGCCAAAGGTTCGCGCCTTTCCGACGACAAGTCCCTAAGGCTTCCCCCCCCCCTGTTGTTCAAGGAGAACAGCATTAGAACAGCCATTGTTCGTTTTGAGCCCTTCGCCAAGAAACGGTTCTCATCCCCCCCCCTGTTGTTCAAGGAGAACAGCATTAGAACAGCCATTGTTCGTTTTGAGCCCTTCGCCAAGAAACGGTTCTCACCCCCCCCTGTTGTTCAAGGAGAACAGCATTAGAACAGCCATTGTTCGTTTTGAGCCCTTCGCCAAGAAACGGTTCTCATCCCCCCCTGTTGTTCAAGGAGAACAGCATTAGAACAGCCATTGTTCGTTTTGAGCCCTTCGCCAAGAAACGGTTCTCATCCCCCCCTGTTGTTCAAGGAGAACAGCATTAGAACAGCCATTGTTCGTTTTGAGCCCTTCGCCAAGAAACGGTTCTCACCCCCCCTGTTGTTCAAAGGAGAACAACATTAGAACAGCCATTGTTCTTGAGCCCGTAGACAAGAGACGGTTCTCATCCCCCCCTTTGTTCAGAAGAGAACAACCTAGAACAGCCATTGTTCTTCAAGCCGTTCGTCGAGAAACGGTTCTCCTTTCCAAGACGCCTCGTCAGGATCCTTTTATCCCCCCCCCCTTCGGCTGGAACTCGCCAGCGGACCGAATATTCCTTCAAGTACCTTCCACTGCACCCTAATGAAAAGTTACGTAAGCCAAACCACCTTTTGAGTATTGATCCCCTTTTGTCAATTCTATCCTGTGCTTTAAATTGTTTATCGAATTGTTTAACTCTATATTTGTTTTACCTTTTTTAATCCCTTAAATCCTTGGATTAGCCCGAGTCTCCACGACCCTTTCCATTCTGTTTAAGTCAATATTTTCCGTTTTTGTGTATTGTTTATAGTTATTATTAATAAAACTCTATTTTATTAATGATAGCAATATTATTATCCTTGAGCTCAGTTCCCCTTCTTAAGCATATCGAAGATACTTAATATCGGCCGCCAGACAGTAAACGCACTCTAAAGATAATTAAGGAAGTTCCCTCAACGAATAGATATATATGGTATCGTCGGGAGTCATTCTACGACAAAAATAATAAACTAATAATGCAATAGTGAAAATAATTAGAGGACTAATATCAATAACTTCCAGCAATATATATATATATACTTGTAATTGATTTGTTCCTTGGGAATCTGATATGTAGCAGGAATATGAAGACCCAAGTGATTACACTAATCATTTATTGGCCGGACGTTTCGGACCTTCACTAGAACCATCTTCAGCGACTGTATTGACTAATGATAAGGGAAAGGAATATTAACGATAGCAGTTAAAAGAATGCATTAAATAATAGCTAAAAAAGCAGATGAAGACAAGTTAAAATAATAAAATTGACAATTATTGAGATTAAAATTAAAACACAAATAAAGATATATATATAATTAATTAATACTATCCAGTTAATATTAATGGGTGGCATGTCAAGTCTGAATTTAACGTAGGCTAATGTGTTTTTATGAAGAGAGATTCCAGAATTCTGAGCTGGGTGATGTTAGGATTAGAGCCCATAATCTCAAAATTATTGATGTTTGCATCAACCTTACATTTTATGATGTGATCTCTGATTGGCCCACGTTAAATTCAGACTTGACTTGCCACCCATTATCGGTAATAGCCACAACCAATCAGCTTCAGACCTGTTAATATTCTATCAACAACAAACTACCCCTAATCGTGTCCGGTTTTGGTAAATTCCTTAGTCATTTTCCTGACTCGCTGACAGCAGGTATGAATTTGTTCCTCTCCTTTGCTTTGAGTTTATCTGTATAAGTACTTGTAATTATTAATTCTTTTAATTTTATAGGCTTACTATCTTAATTATTTTCTTTTGATTTATATTTAGTTTAAGTTAACATCTGTTCGCCTCACAAATTGTGTTTATCCCTTAAGCCTGATGATGGATTAGGTAATCCGAAACGTTATATATAGGAAAATATTGGTTTGTACTATGTAATGGGCGTTCCTTTGTATCTTTGTACCCTATATAAGGTTGTCTTCTCCATTTTCATGCTATTCCTTGAAAATGAACTTGCGAATATAGTTCGAAAGTACTTGGATTCATCTTTTCATTTTCCTGTGGGTTAATTTTCATATTATTGCTTTCCTCACGTGCCACTTTTAGCAATTTCAGTACTCAATGTGGGCAAATCTCAAATAATCATGTTATGACGAAAAATAGATTGGCTGCCATCTTCGAATTGAAAGAATCTAGTTAGTTTAATTTTTTTATTTTTGAAAAGTCTTCGCCTCAAAAGAATCGGTTACGTAGGGGTTTATATAGTTTAGTTTTTTTATTTTTGTAAAACACTTTAAATATATATTTTTTAATTAAGATGCTATAAATGTGTACATATGGGTGCGAACGGGTTACGTAACACTCTATAAGCAAATAGAGGCCTAACGAGATTTGGCAATCGCGCCGTGGAATTCGAAACTAAAGGTAGGCTTTTTCGAATTAGGAATATTTACGAGTTTTTTTTATTTATTTGTGGGGGGGGGGTGCAACCCCCCAAATTAAGTGGAGGATATGGGGCAAAGCCCCCCAGTTATAAATTAAGTGAAAAAAAAATTATATAATATAATACAATATTATGCGATTGCTATAGCTTAACCCCCCCCCCCGAAAAAAAACTTTTTTTTATTTGCCCAAGAAAAATCAGTCTACATTAAAAAAGAATTGTTTATATATATATATATATATATATATATATATATATATATATATATATATATATATATATACATTGAGGGGGAATGAAATCGGCCTATTTTAAGGATAAAAGTTTGTCGTAAAAAAAAATCGGTTAAACAATTATAATTAATTTATTACAAAGTGTAAAAAAAAAACCCTACGACCAGCCAATTCAAATGCATTAGTAATACGAGTACATTACCATATTTAAGAATCCAATCAATATTCTGCATTCTGATTGGTCATCGTTGGTCACGTGACCTTTTCCCAACTTAATCTTATTACAAAGATACGTTTTAACAATAAAACTAAATCCCAATCAAAGAACAAGTCTTTTTTAATGGAATATCAAATCAAATGAACGCAAGAAGGACGAAATGCATGATAAATGCTTATCATCGCCGACTCTATGAGAAATAGAGAGATTGTAACTATCAAATCATTTTAGCAAAATCCTTTTTCGTGTCAGCTTCCGAAAAATATTTATGGAAGCCATTTTCGCGCGAATATACCCACCTCTTTCATCATGACCAGCAATTTTACCGCATGCACTGGTAAATTCGCCAATCAGGCGCTTCCCCGATTGCGTGTGGGTTGGGAAAGATGGCAATTCAAACATGCTGACAATCAAATCCTGAAGTTCGGCGATAATGAGATCGCAAGTGAGGATAGCCTCGGAAATCGTGATTGAATCCCAATCGATGAGTTAAGCAATGGTGTTGTGTTCACATTGAAATTGAGGGGAGGAGATAAAATATTTTCTCAACGACTTGTCACCAACAACGCTTGCTTGGCGAAGGTCCATAATCTTGAGAACGGCGGAGATTTGGATCATCGTCGCAGAGGAGAGAGACGCGCATTCCATGATTTGATGTAATGGAACACTGTCTCGCGTTGATTTAGGAAGAAGGAGGAGACATCTAATTTGGAAAAGAATGTGGCTCGCGGCGTCAGAAATGTGTCGTCGAGTTTTTATCACAAACCAACAAGGAATGTAGTTGGTGAGGACGTAGAAGATGAGAGAGTGTAGGTTCTTCCTAACTTTACCTTTAAAAAGATGCGCCAGGGCGTGAAGCTAAATTCAACCAACCCGAGTGGGAAATGGGTCCTGGCTTCAAATCTCTCAGTGGCGGATGAATTTTCCCGCTGTGAATGAATTTGGGGATGTGGAAAAGGTATTTCTGATCAGGGGACAAATTCGACAACACTTCACCATCTGTCATCGGAATTTCTGGTCCATCTGTGATCGGAACGAACACATCATCCCATTCTAACTCTTTTGCCTTTGACATAGATTTACCTATTGGTCCCTTGAAAGAATTACTGCCTGTTGTAGGTCTGTCGACGGTTTGGAGTTGATGACGAAGGGAGAGTTCATTTGTATGGAGGTCACAAATTGACCAATGAAATTTTTCACTTCGTCGATCTTCAATCTTTTTCAAGATCTTCGCCTTCTCTCTCTCAGACAAATACATGTAATTTACTGTTACTCACCTCGAGAAGAGTAATATAGGTTAAATTATCTCGTTGTGTTGGTAGACCTGAGAGTGGCAACGGCTTAGACTGTCCAATGACATTATTTGAGCCACTTCGAGAATTAGTGTGTTTACAACATGCTTTAGGCATTTTTCTCAATATATACAATTAATTTCGAATGATTAAATGGATTTACATATGTAAATCCATCACATTTTTGTTTATTTATGGAATAAGTGATAAAATGTGCGGTAGGTTTCATAGAGGTAAAATAGGTTTGTAGGTATAACCCAACAAAGGCAACACACAGTCGAGAGAACATCGTTATCCTCAAGCGGAAGAAACTGTGCAAGAGAAAACATACGACCAATATATACTAAAAACATTACAAGGAACATGCTAGAAAATCAAGACCATAAAACCAGATATGGAAACTAAAAACAAAAGAGGGAAAATGCCCAGATTAAGACCGACAAGGTGTTACAGAAGTAAAGAAATAGGCAAAAGAAGCGAAGTGCCTCAAAATATAAATGAAAACAACAAAACAAGAAAAGTGTAAATAAAAGAGGCGAAGTGTTTCAAACTAAAAGGCGAAGGAAAAAACAAACAAACAAGAAAAGCGTAAATAAATGAGGTCAGGTGCCCAAAACTAAAAGCGAAGGGATAAAAAGAAGAGAAAATGTCCAAGTAAAAACCGAAATATAAGAAAGATATAAGAAAGAAAACGAAAGTCTTGGCGTGTGCCAAGAACCTCATTACTGATTGGCTCAGCTCAAATTTCAGGATTCTCATCCTCCAATAAGAGATCGAGATTAAGATAACCGTGAATTCGACAACATTTTTAAACGTAGCGAGAATCTTTTAGCCGTTTTTAGCAATGTATAGTATAGTATTTATTTGTTTTAGTTTTGTGTTTTTGTCATTCAAGCTGTTATTAGTTTTTTGGGGGAGGGGAGATGGGGGGTGCTGATAAGCTATTTTCTCCTTTTAGAAGTGATATAGGCCTGTAGTTTTTGACCTCAGAAGGAGGTTTACCAACCTTCGGAATAAATATCGTCTTCGCTATTTTAACTAGTCGGGGAAATATCCCCTGTTTAGGCAAGCGTTAAACACATCCTTTTGCCCCTCGAGTATATTATCTGGGGCCTCTATGCCCGATCCTTCTCTCGCTTTTTGTTTAAAATTTGAGATGTCATTTCTTAGCTCGATGAAAAAAAATACAGAAAATGGATGTTATTTATGCATTATTATCTTAATATGAGAATATTTGTTTGGACCAATCAGATGAGAGAAAATTTAGAAAGATTGAATAATGTTTAGATCGGTGAACTATAAGTAAATACAAAAAATAACTGATCAATAAAGGGGACAAGGTAAACGGAGGCGGGTTATGATGCATTGCGGTTGATATTAAGACTGGGTGTGGTATGAAAGTTGGTTTTAGTTGGAGCTGGATGTTTGTTTGGGGGCTTCATTTCCATATTGTGACGGCTTTAGCCATGCGCAGTCGTCGTCGCTCACTCTCTCGAAGAATGATGGTTGTTTTACTAGTTAACATTTCTTTAGTGAGGGTGGTCCGATGCTTAGCAGTGTGGCGTTTGATGGCTCCATCTTGGAGGTGAGCTGTTAGCTCGGAGACTAGGGTTGTTGATGACATCCCATTAACGAAAATGTGTGATGATTACAGTCACCGACGCTGCATGTATATTCATACGAGAGGTTACACTCCTGCAAGTGGTCCGTCGCGGGAAGGCAGCTATTCTTTATGACGAGAGCGCGAGTTTTCTTTAGGTTATTTTAAATTACTAATTTAATTTGGTTTATTTTTTCATACTTGTTATATCCTGTGTTCGTGAATGCTTAAAATAAAGGTTTATTGTACTTGTTTATCATTTTTATGTCTTAGTTTGTGGTATGAGTCTATCTTCTGCTGTATGGCATTGTCAATTGACTTTTGTGGGTAGTCACTGTTGACGAACAGCTGAGATACATTTTTTAAAATTATGTATCAACTGCTATTCAGTTAGAAAGAGTGAGAGAAGGCTTTGTTGATGAGTGCCTTTATTCCGTTTACCTTGCCTCCTTTACCGATCAGTTTATCTATCAGTTTGTAAAAAAACTGATTGCATATGCTGATGATGAAACTCTTTTGGCTGTTGTTCCTTCTCCCCGCCTGAGGAATGTAGTAGCAGATTCCATGAATAGAGACCTAGCACGTATCTATGAGTGGTGTAAGCTTTGGGGAATGAAGCTTAACCCTCTAAAACTCAGAATTTGATAGTCGCTCCAGAACACTTTTTCCTATGCATCCTGATCTACATATTGATGGAACAGTATTAAATACCAGTGACTATTTTAAGGGTTTGGGCGTTACTTGTGAGAGGCACATACGTAATATTGCGCCCTCTGTTTCCCAGAAAGTTGGTATCTTAAGGAAATGTATTAGAATGTTTGGAGACGAAGCTATTATAGCTAGGTGTTTTAATTCCTTCCTTCTTCCCTGTTTGGAGTACTGCTCTCCTGTGCGGTTCTCAGATGCAGATTCTCATCTTAGGCTCCTGGATAGTTATGTCTTCGGTCAAGTTTATTTTACCAAGTATTAATGTTGACCTGTAGCATAGGCGTAAAGTGAGTTCTTTATGCTTTTTGCATAAAATGTACTACAGTGATAAACATCCTTTGCATTTGTCCTTACCTGATCTAGCTGTTTTTGCTCGTAATACAAGGCAGGCAGCCACTGCTAATAGTGTGCCATTTCCTAGTATCAGGTATTGTACTAACCAGTTTGCCAGGAGTTTTATTGTGGCTGCAACCATGATGTGAAATGGTTTGCCTAGTGCTGTTGTAGAGTCTACTGATATCCTAACAATCAAGAGGGGAGCAAACTCATTCTTATTATCTGCTGACATCACCTGATTTCTGGGTTTTCTAGTATTATTATTATTTTTCTCCTCGTATTTAATCTTTACTCTTCTTTTGTCTCTATCGTATTTTTATTTGTAGGCTGATTTCCCTCTGGAACCCCTTGGGTTTATAGTCTTTTGACTTTTTCCATGGGGGTGGTCAGTTCAAGATTTAAAGAAAGAAAGAAAGTACATCGATCTAAACTTTATTCGATCTTTATAAATTTCCCCTCATCTGATTGGTCCAAACAAATATTCTCATGTTAAGATAATGCATAAATAGCAACCAGTTTCTGTAAGGCCAAGCGAAAGTTTCGTCGAAAACGTCTCAGATTTTCGTCATTCTTCTCCCTTGGGGGAATTAAAAAAGAGAAACATTTACTGGGAACATAAGCGACTTTATGTCTGCTTAAACCGCCCCTACCCTCAAACCCTCTATCATAATGCCACACTAGTGAACCGTGATCGCCTTTTCTCATCTCCTCGTCCCAACTAGGCAATTGAATGTGAAATGCATAATTGGGGGCGTCTGGGAAAGCAAGTTTGAGGATTACCCCAATATGGAAGTGGCCGTTAGAGGCTCCTCGACAAGGAGCAGAACTGCAAATTCCGGAGGGTGGCTTGACCTTCCTTCCCACACCCTAGGGGCCCAGCCAGTACCACAGAGGAAAGTAACAACCGTCTTTGTGTTGGCCGGAAGCAGTTCTGACATCCAAACACTCGAGGGACGGCACCCTCGGTTAGCGATGGTTGATTCCGTTCTACCGAACAAAAATTCCTTCATATCTCACACCTCGAGAGCCACACTCTCCGGTTCATCTTCATCACATAATCCCTCCTAAAACATCTCACAATCATGAAGGCGGGGTCATCACAGAGAGTGTTACCCACCAAAAGCTAATTGGTCAAAGGGAAGATCATTCTAGAGAAAGACAGAATACAAAAATTTGCTCAGGGCCTATAGGCATAACCATAGAGTTTACCTCTACAACATGAATACCATTCAGGACACTACTTGGACAAGAAAACCTGATAGGGGAAAGGTGTTCGAATTAGTATAAGGGACGCTAAACATTGCTCTAGTGATACTCCTCGTCGTTCATGACTGTCTACATCGCTATATGCCTCTGTCATCGTCCTAAAAAGATAAACTTCCAGGCAACCATTTTGCCTCAAATCTTCACCCTCTGGAGTGTGATTTACAGAAGACTGGATCCCGAAACAGGGCAACACAGCAGGAAATAAATAGCCGAAGAAATTATACGAAACCACAATTGGCCCACGTTTTCCGATGTAATCAAGTTCTGGACTAAGAGAGACAACTCGGAATAAACATGTATTCAGTTGTCTTTACGGAAATGAAAAGTGGCACAAAAGGACAAGGAAGGTGGAATCCAACTCTTCAATGTAAGAGTTAGCAGCGAACAAATTGTAAGGGAAGACTTTATTCCCATTCAAACGTGCTTCCTCTTCTTCAAAATAGAGCAACACACCACAAAAAACTGCAAGGAGGTACAGGAGACGTGTTTAAGATACGAAGAGATGGGGCACAACTGGAAGGACTGCAATAGGCTCCACGCAAAGTACGCCAACTACAAGATGGGACATCGGGCAATGGCTATGGTCTGCCCACTGAGGAAGGAGCTACTAAGAAAGAAAGAAAACCAAGAAGAAACGCTAGGCAGAGGTGATCAAGAAAACGCCTACGCCCTGGTTACCAAGGCATCTTTCTCAGAATACTAGGGGAAGAGGGTTTATCGTAATTTCGACAGCGAAATGCCAACAAAGTTCCTCAAGTGCATCATCTAAGCGCACGCGAGGAATCTGATGAGGCCACGGACGTGCTCGGAAGAGTTAAACATCATGATGGCGGCGGATGGGATCGGTCAAATGGTCTTTCCTAAGAACCCCTCTTCGGAAGATGTACTTCAGATGGAGAGATGAAATTCCCCCTAAAATTCCCCATACTTCAAGAAAGAATGAAGAAAAAGAAAAGAAAAAAATAATTGAAGAGCCCAAGAACGACCCAAAAGAACCGACCCTCTCATCGAGGCCGAAAAACAACGGGAACTCGCAAAGAGAAGAAAGCCCAAGAAGGAAACAACTGTCGACACAGACAGCTCAGAGATCGAAATGGATACATATACACAGGCACAAAAACAAAACCAAAACTAGACGGAAAGGGAATCAACTTCAAAGAATACACATGCGAAAACGCACTCTTCCTCATTTGGACCACAACGACAGACCTATTCAAAGGCATTGGATCAAATAGGTACAAATGGGCCTTTGATGCCGATATGGAGGAAAGGAGGGTTAGAGAAGCTTTCTTCCTCGCTGCTGACATCAACCTATACGAAGATACGAAGATATCTGCGCGATTCTGACTCCTCAAGAATACAAGAAGAAAGGAAACGGTAAGTCCGACCCAAGCATAAGTAAATAACACACGAAAGGACAACGCAACACAACAAACATAAAAAGCAAATAAACTGACTGTTCTGGCGTTAAACCTAAATAATTGAATTAATAAAGAGACGGTATACTGTAACATTTTTAGAAGAACCAACCCAGACATAACTCTAATAACAGAACATGAAATAGACTCAAGGACACGAAAAATAAATATCCCAAATTAAACGATTTTGACGAAGAACTGCACTCAGGAAACGTATGTCGGGGTTGCGATAGCGATATGAAAGACCTTAATTTCAAACCATTCCCTGAACTTGAGGAGTCTTTTTTGGCAATCGAAATTCCGACCCTTGTAAGGGACCTTGTTGTTGCGGCAGCGTACTAGACTCAATGAAGAAGGTACCTGCCCCTACACAATTTCAACGTGCTGTCTGGGCAAGAAAAAAAGTTTTCTCGATGCTGACTTAAATGCAAACCTGAGAGCAGCAGGATACACCAAGACAAACGAAAGGGAAAGGAACCTGTGACTCTTATTGGATCGTAACAAGCTCGAAAGAGTTGCACCAGAATTCCCTACATACATGACACAACGCGTTGCTACGAGGCCAGACATAATCCTAACTAGTTGCACCTTACCGTTCAACCACTATATGACGCCCGGGACGCTTGTCTCAAGTGACCACAACACTATACTCACAACCATGTCCCTCGCACTTATTCAGGTACCGATTCCACCAGGGAAGTCCTTCCAACTGGGAATGGTACCGGGAACTGATGAGCGATTATCAGCAAGCAGACCTGAATGTGGTAAATCTTGAAGAGATAGACGCTGAGTTAGAAACACTACCCAGCTTGAGCATCAGAGCAGACAATGGGAGCGTTCCAACCACACCATACAGAATGCTCCTCCAGCCCAGATAGACCGACAGATGATACAGATAGCGAATGGGCAAATGGAAAATTACGACCGGTTAAAGCGAATGGGAACTAGCAGAAAAATAGTCACTAAGATGCGTCATATCATAGCGGAGTTGACCCAAATAATTAGATACAAACAGACTGAAATATGGGACTAATTGATGGACAAGATAGAAGACGAAAACAGCCCGAACAAATTTTAGACAAATAAAAAAACTCAGGGTAACAAACTCACGGGAAAAAATACGCATGAAAAGGGACGAATCATACGTCAAAGAACCAGTAGAACTCAAAGCACAATTCAGAGAGCACTGGAGAGAAGTCTTCTCCATAAGACCAGCAGACAACGAAGACTTCTACCTTGAGTTTAAAGCGAGGTTATTGACGAGTTGAATGTGGTTATTGAGCTGATATACCCTTGTCCACACGTTTCCGAAGAAAGGGACTCAGCAAAATCTTCAAACAAAATGCTCCAGGTAGGGCCGGAGTACCAAAGAATAGAATAAAAGCAACGCGCCATCGAAGGTGCTACGAGGAATAGAGAACATAATGAACGCGGCCCTAATCACCGGCTACTTCACCGATGCGTTCAAACATGCAGAGATTATATTCGTATATAAAACAAACCTCCCGACCATCTTCTGAATTACAGGCCTATATCCCTCCTGGATTTCGTTTACAAGATCTTCGAAAAGATCATAGCCAACAGGCTGCAAAGCTAGCTGACAGAGCTCGAAGGTACACCTTTCAGCAACACTGTTTCCGAAAGGAAAGAGAAACCGACACTGTGCTTGCTCTCATCCCCGATAGGTTAGCTAAATCCAGGGCAGAACGAAAGTACGCGACGTTGTCATCAGAGACAAACAAAAGGCATTTTAACAGATTTGGCCTTGGGGACTGCAATAAAAGGTTGAAAAGCTTCAGCTGAACCCAATCATTGAAAGTATATTCTGCGATTACGTGATGGATAGGAGCGCTCAGATACAGATAGAGGCTGAAGGTTTTGAGCTATCTCAGATCTCTACTGTATAATATGTACACCATAGACTTATCATCACCAATCAAGGGTGGCGCGATGTATCTGCAGTTCACAAACGACATCACGCAGATTGTCCGGAGTACATAAAACAACGATAAAGTGCAGGCCAGAGAGACAGCGACGAAGATCGAAAACATAAACTCATACGAGCGGAAATGGAAGATTAAGACGAACGTTCAAATGTTCACCGTTATCCCAATGAGGCACAACCAGTTAGCCGATATTTATGTTGGCGATCAACGCTACCGCAACTCTTTGGAAGGCACAGTGCTCGTACTCAAACCGACCACTGGTGGGTATAAACATTCGACCGAGAACCCAATTAATCTGGGGAATAAAGAACTTGGTAAACAGTTCCGCTTCCGCAAGCTGAGCAGCATTAACTTAAGGAAGCTCTAATTTTGCTACGTTCGGTCCAAGCTCATATACTCGGCGGTGGTCACCCAGACCGCAGGGCTCATGAGCATGAGATAAATGCAGAGGGTCCAAAACAAAGCCTCCTCGATAATGAATTATACAAGAAGACGGGAACATGTCACACAAAGAACACAACACAACAGTGCAAAGATACAAACGTTAGACATACCGATTCAATCAGACGCCAAAAAGACTTGGGGCAAAGTAGACGAGGAGATATTACCAGTACTAGAACATACCTTAGACATAGACCTAAAAAGACTAAAGCACAAAATATGAAAACGGACGAAATTCACGAGCGGCAGGTTAACTGCCGCAGATGACATGGCTGAAAGATACAAATAATAATAAAAAGGTATAAAAAACAAAAGTAAATCACCGAACTAGAATAAAAGCATGAACACCTAAAATACACCTTAAAAACATATATATATATATATATATATATATATATATATATATATATATATATATATATATATATATATATATATAAAATATATATATATATATATATATATATATATATATATATATATATATATATGAATATATATATATATATATATATATATATAAATATATATATATATATATATATATATATATATATATATATATATATATATATATATATATATATATATATATATATATATATATATATATATACATATATATATATATATATATATATATATATATATATATATATATATATATATATATATATATATATATATATATATATATATATATATACCAAAATAAGAGAGCGATTTTCCTCTATTAAAATATTGTCAAAGATATGATAAGTAGGTAAATGAAATTTCCATGGTACATAAAGGTATGCATTTAATATATTTTATAAAGATTTCATATGATACAATCGTATATTCAGGAAATTATACTAAATAAACTAACAATAAAATATTGACATGTGCAAAATAAGAGAACGATCATTAATGGAATTGCTTAGCAAGCAAAGAAACTAGAAAAAAGCAAGATTTGACAACGATGAAACTTACAACACTTAATATGAGGTGTTAAAGCCTTTGCTTTCTATTACTGCGGAGCAAAGACGACTACAGTACTTCACCAGTTTCTTGCAAAATTCTCGTTCTTTTGTTGCATGCTCGCTCAATTTTTGTTCATAAATCCATCGCAGTTGAAGGCTGCTGGTCTCGAACTTTGTCTCTAATGATCTCCCAGATGTTATCACTTGGTTTCAGGTCCGGGCTCTGAGAAGGATATGTAGTGCCACTGCGCAAGGTGCTCACAACTATGCACATGGGAATAAGCTAGATTAAGTATAGCAGTTTTCATAATTATTAATAACTATAATAGCCCATGTAAATAATATATATATATATATATATATATATATATATATATATATATATATATATATATATATATATATATATATATTGCTTGCAAAGGGCAAGGCGAGAAGAATGAATTCTAGACGTTTACACGTTAGCAAATCTGTCCACATGTACACACACATACACAGTAAAACGAAGTAAAGCAATTTCCACAGTCACGCTAAAAGGTCAGTTGTTCAAACAAGCTTGGTAGCAGGTGCGGAGCAAAAAACACGATAGTAGCGGACATTATTTGCTAGAGGGGAAACCACGAAACGCAAAGACGCATCCTTTGGAATTCAATAAAATTAATCTCTATCTCCATGAACACACAAACTAACACGGAGTAGAGTAAGCTCCGCCCAAACAAAATCATTGGCTAATGGTAAGCTACTCTTGAGGCGTGTGCCATCGTTAATACATCTTGGGTAGACCGTGGGAGGAAAGTCTCGCAGTACTTCAATCAATCAGAGCCACGGGCACTTTCACAATTACACTCACGGTCAGTCGCAGTCGGAGTAGAGTTAATTAAAATACCAACCCAAAACGAGGAATAGGCTCACCCAAATACACGCACGTTTTCGAATTAAATCTTACGCTGAAGCAACCTGAGTTCTACGCCCAAAATAAAGAGTCCAAAATTCCACCGTTTGGGATTTCCTTTAGTTCTGGTAATCCCTATCGATCCTCTTAACTAGCCTACTTAACATCAAACGGAGGGAGATAATTATCTTTTCTCAAACAATTGGAGTCAGCCTCAGGTCAGCGCCAGGTTGCCGGGTGGTCCTTAACGTGATAGTCACTGTTAACCAACATCGGGTAAGATTAGTACTTGGATAGTTCACTGCCGAGGCCGTGAAGAACCTCAGAACTGCATTCCCCTCAGAGAGTAACCCCGATAACTGGTGACGTACAATATTCAAACCACCAAAATCTAACGTTACCAACCTCACCCACCTAATAATAATACAACCTACCACGCCTAACACCCATAGATACTTCATTAATTCAATATCTTCCTCATCGAAATAGTATTTTACTCGCTCTGCATTCCGGTGTGGAGTCGGCCTGGGTGGAAAAAGTGAATCGCACACAGCAGCGGGGATACGATGAAAGAAGTCGAGCTGCAAAGAAAAGTCAAGCGTTCGCAGAAAAGTAGGCCACCGTTGAACTCGAGTCTTCGACCTCGCCCGCTTCACTTAAAGAGCAAGGCGTGATTGTAACTCCTCCACCAAAACGATCGCTGAAG
Organism: Ceratothoa steindachneri; assembly: GCA_963969495.1. NCBI lineage: Eukaryota > Metazoa > Arthropoda > Malacostraca > Isopoda > Cymothoidae > Ceratothoa > Ceratothoa steindachneri. Next base: position 57,878,082 of record OZ018322.1, read on the forward strand.
AAAATCATCTCCCCGCAAGTTTCCGCTTTTGTGGACCGGCCCAACATAAGTGACCGTCAAGCTGCATGAGTGCTGCTTCCATTCGCGGATGAACTGGGAGCGAACGATGAAGAATTGACGTTGAGCGCGAGCGCGATAAATCGGCAGTGAAGACGTCATCACTAGGAAAAGATTGCAGAGCTGAAAGAAAACTTTGCTCTTGATGTACCGCTCACACTCTACTGGGATAGAAAACTTATGCCCTCTCTCACAAACGAAGGCGTTGCGGACCGACTCCCTATCCTCATTTCTGTATTAAGAAATTTCTTTTCAGGTTCTATAACTCCTCCCTTCTTTTAATGCTCCCAAGAAAATTAGGTTTGTCATCTTGGCAGTTATCAGCCCTTTTAATGACCTGTTCTGGAAACGTTTAACTGCTATTTTAAGGAATTTTTATTATCAAATCAATTTTAAACTTATATCATCAATAACAAAAAGATATTCGATTCTTTTTTACTGTGAAACAAAGTATTCCCACGCCGTTGATTTCGTACATTGAATATGTACTTGCCCCAGCTGTAAGGGGACCTATGTACGAGGGGCGGTCAATAAGTTTTACAATTCTGAAATAAGGAAACGAGATATGAAGAAAAGTGTTTTATTATTTTTCAATATAACTACCCTCGATTTCAATGCACTTGCGCCACTTGTCCCTGAGACTTCGAAATTCCGACAACCAGAAATCTCCCGACTGCTGTTAAAATCCACTCCTGGACGGCGAGCTGGACATCTTCATCGTCCCCAAACCGGCGTCCACGCAGTGCAGCCTTGAGTTGGCGGAATAAAAAGGAGTCGCTAAGGGCCAGATCTGGACTGTAGGGGGGATGGTTGAGCTCCTCGAATCCACACTCGCGCACGCCAGCTTGTGCAATCTGGCCTTGTGGACTTTGACGACGTTGAAGTAGATCATGGGGCGTGGGGTTTCTAGGGACCCAACGGGCAGAGACCTTGGTCATGGCCAAATTGTCGTGGATGATGTTGATAACACTTCCATGTGATATTGCAAGTTCTCGCTCGATTTCTTTGACCTTCACCCGTCGATTTTCGAGGATCATCCTCTCCACACTGGCCACATTGTACTCGTTGATCACGTCTGACGGGCGTCGTGGACGGGGGTCAGCTTCAAGGGACTCACCACCATGGCGGAACTCGCTATTCCAGCGAGCAATGGTTGCATAGGAAGGGGTGGTGTTGGTGTACACTGCAACCATGCGTTCATGGATCTCTTTTGCATTCTTGCCTTCCTTGGTCAAATATTTGATCACTGCGCGGTGCTCAACCTTCTCCATTGTTGAAAAATTTGTGACTGACGATCTGCGATCAGCTACTGCTTCTTAAATAGACGAGGCAGGAGCGTGCGGCTGCAGGTCCTGACACCCCCACAAACAGCCATCCCCCTTCCTCTGTTTTGCCCTACCGATTCGCAAAACTTATTGACCGCCCCTCGTAGTACGTTCACTTCACTCGAGATTCTGTTCTCAAATGGGTATTAACTATATAACCGGAAAAAAACATTAAGTAATACAGAGATTTCTTCCATCAGGAAACATGCGATTGATTGTAAAACGGACGTGTCCTAAAATGATTTTTCTGTCTAAAGAATTCGCTAAATCTATATCCACTCTCCACATTAAAAAATATCTCTGCATTAAATACAAAAACCAAAATTTAAACAATAACACGTCATCTTTTCGATTGTCTATAACTTAACAACCAACCTAGCTATATTCAATTTTAAAATTTCTTCTCAATGTTACTTGCCATCGTGATCCGACCATATAAGGTAATGTTCAGTTTCTTTTACTTATTTTACTATATTGTATATGTATCCAATCCTCAATATTTTCGCGATTTCAATTGTTAAATCTCGTAATGTTACGTTATTTTTTTTTGTTTGCGTTTGATTGATATAATTTATTTTCAAATATTTTCTACTGTACTTTAATTCACTAGTTTTTTTTCATTAATATAACATTCATTTTAGTATTTAACGTCGTTTTTGTGTCATTTTCTCAGATTTATAGTATTACACTATTGAACTTATGCTATAATATAGGCTTTTAGCATGATTATTCCATGTACTGAAATCGAATTTGTTTATAGCTCCTGGGACATGCATTTTTCTTTTTCCTTCTTAATAAACATTAAACTCAAGCTTTTTAGAAGAAATCATATATATATATATATATATATATATATATATATATATATATATATATATCCATTAAACCACATTGAAAGAGAAAACGGAATAATTTTTCCTCGCAGTAATATTTTTATTACCTTTTTTCGAAAAAATCCGTGGAGGGAAGCGATTCGAACCAGGCACACTGAGGCAGCGAGCACCGCTTTGATCTCAGTTAAATGTATGCCGTTAGTACACTACGCTACGCAGAGAACAAAAATTCTCTGAATAGAATAGCTTTTAAGGAACACTTTCGCCAGCTCGAACGGAGACTATGAAAGAAATAGAAAATTAATTGGGAATTCAAAGAATAAATGAGGAATAGGTAAATACGTGGCAGATATACAAATTATTATATCTTTCAAAGTAATAAGTTTGAGAAATGAAAATTTTAGGTTATTAGTGCAAAGGTTCAGTCATCATAACAATGCGATAAGCAATCCCCCTCGGACCCCTTGGAGCGGAATAAAGAATTAGGAGGCATTACTTTAGGAACGCCGCTCGTACACATGCATTATCTATCAAAAGTCCTTGTGAGAAAAAATTTGAATTTGCAAGATGTGATGTCAACTGCCGTGAAGTGGGTCAATAAAATTAAAGCAAGAACACTAATTCGACGGGAATTAGAGGACATTGTAAGGATCTAGAATTGGAATATAGAAAACTCCTTTAATGTGAAGAGCCGTTGGCTTTCCTTCGGACAATGCTAATGTTGTTTTAATTTCCAAAATTGTGTTATGTGTTGCAAGAAGAGAGAATTATTATTTGATAGCACGTGGTTAGTTGGCTTAGCATTCTTAGTTGATGTGAGCAGTCATTCATCTCAATGTTCCGAACATATAATTTTAAGGTTAAAAGAAAATCTTTCCTAAGTAAATTACATCAGTACATTTAAGATGAAATTAAAATTGTAGACTTTTCATATGGAAACGGTAAATTTGGATTCGTTTATATATTCAAACCTAGAATGAAAGGGTTGAAGATTGTAAAATTTAGTTTTCAAAATATATTAATAAACTATGATTATTACACGATTTATTTGAAGCACGATTCCTTATTTATGCAAAGAAAAAATGTATGTACATCTATAAACTCATTTTTCATTAGTAAAGAACAAATAAAAATCTATCCCATTGACCTACAGATGGTGCAATTGATTTGAGAAATTAATCTGTTTTAAAATCAAAATTTTAATACTTCCTTCCTGTGCGAACGGTGCACTGATTTGATAAATATTTTGAAAGATCTTGTTTTTCGAAGCCTTTCCAAACGTGGTAAAATTCGAAAAAAATACATCGGGCAATTTGGAAGCGCGTATCGATGCGAATCATCTCTTAGTTCAACATAATGAATAAAAAGTAGATAAAAATCAAGGATGACCGATAAGAATCGGAAGAATTTAGTTATTCTCTCTATATCAGACCCAAATATACACCTTTTACTTGGCAAAACATTATCGACGCATCTCAAACTCATTCGCTAAAATATTAAACAAAGAATATACACAAAAATAACCCTCCCTGAATTAGCCACAAAATTTAATCAAATGACACTTATGACTCTTGACGCACAAATAATGTCAAAATTGAACTTATGGCATTTGTGCTCCTTATATGCAATAAGCCAAAATTGAATTATATGACTTTAAATTCTCATTATTTATACACTTAAGCATATATTTTCAGAAATGACTTAAATGACCTGTATTCTTCCTTTCGGTCTTATAATAGAAAAAGTAGTTGAAGTTGAACCAAATGACTTTTATTTGTTCTCCGAAATCAAAAATAAAGAGGCATGCAAAAATCGAGCACGATGAACAGTATTCTTTATTATATAGTTAAGAAATTAATGTCGATTGTAGATAAAAAAGGCTTTTTAGATTTGTTTAAGTTGTTTCAAATTTGATGCAAGCTGTTTTAGAGATAATTAGAGTAATGATTGGGGCTTTTTTAACTTATAAAAATGGTATTTGAGTAGTACATGAAGTGTCTGAAGGACAACCTTTACAACGTCTGAATATTGATACAAATTTATTGGATCGCGAACAAAGATTCATTCTTACTCTTAGACGGAGTCTCCAACAGTATTAAGTTGGATGTGTAAGGTGATCCGGATAATTTCCTAAATAATAAACCAAACAGTTACTGCAGACCTACACTATTGTGGATAAATACTAGTACCATGATGGTTAGTTTAGTTTTGATATTTTCTAAAAAATTTCCCATTGAATCGCTTGCAAAAAAAGGTCCGAATTGAAAGTGATCAAATGACCGAGTTTTTTTGTTGTTCCCTAAGCTAGTGCGATTTGTGCAAGCAGTACAAACTACAAAATAATAAATATACAAAACTACAAAATATTCACGAGCACTTAAAGATACTGCCAGACCACTTAAAGAAATGAGAAGAGCTCGTGCTGGATCTGAGGAGGGTTAAGCTCAGGACCACGATCAACGCTCTTCTGAAGTTCAACGTTCGGCCTGAACGGTAATTAATAACGTTGACCATATAGTCGATAGCCCCACTTACGTAAAAGAATAAACAATTTTGTAATATTTTTACAAGTTCCTGTTCTTTTTGTAAGCAGTTATTGTGTCCTCTAACTAATTTTTTTTTTCTTTCCGTTAACCTGAGGAACTTTAGTACTGTTTAAAAATAAATAAAAAACAGTAATATAATATTTTAGGTTGAATACCTCGAGTGTAGGTAATAATTATAATGCAATGACTTCTATACATTTAATTTGAATCAAATGAATCGAGGATTAAAAAGACAATTTTGTCTTTGAGTACTAAAATGAGAGATATGTTGGCATTTGGCAACTAATGAAGGGATGTTTCCCAGACATCAACATGTCAGTTTATTAAATATAAAATTTAGCCCCCTAAATGACTTTAATCTTAGAGAAATTTTTTTTAAAAAACGGATTTTTTTATTTCTGATAAAATTAATATATTTTTAATTAAAAACGAACCATAAACAATAAACTAAACTCCCAAACCCTCTATTTGCATCTATTAAACGCTTTAAGTTTGAACCCATTTTATTGAAATATTAAGGAAAACTACCTTAATAACTACCGTGTGTACAATTAACTAACGATTGTAAGATTATATAATAATGTCAAACATTGCAAAATAAATTAATGTAAATAGAATGTACAAATTTAATGTTATTTGGAACTCATATCGAATGCGGTCCATTTACATAAAACGGAAATTGGAAAGTATCTCAGGATAAGGAGAGATACATCTGAAGACTTTCCAAGTTCCCGCCGAAGATTATTTTTACCCTTAAATAATCCCTGATCACCTTTATCCAGCCTGCAATCAAGGAAGAAGAGAAATCATTCACTTGGAGTCAGTGCCTCACGCAAAGGGCACTCCCAAAGAATCGAATCAATAGTGACCAAGCCGGACCAAGAACTCTCTCTGGCTAACCAGGATGGTATTAAAACTCTGTGACCAATCATTCTTGGCAACCAAGCCACTCGCAACAGAGTAAAGTGCATCCTTAAAATAGGAAAGGTTATTCATCTTTATAATATGACGATGTGCATCTTAATCCAAAGTAAAAACATGTGGATTCTTATGATAAGAATGAGGATGCAACTCCTTATAATAACCATTACTATTTGCTAATACAGAGGATGAGGAATCGCATTCTTATAATAAAGATATGAATGTGCATTTTGATAATAGAAATGGAGATGCGAATCCTAATAATAAGGATAAAAATGTGCATTCTTATATAATAATGAAGAGGATGTGCATCCTCAAAATAAGGATGCACGTATAGATCCTTCAAAATAACGATGAGATTGTGTGTGGAGGAATCTATTTCCCCACCTCCTAAGACAGTATTTCGGGAGAGAAAGCGAGCAGTTACTCCCCCCCCCCTTCCGACCTCTCCTTCTTTTGACCCGCCACCAGGTTCCCGTGAAATTCCCACCAAAGCTTCCTTCCGGTCGTCTCAACCCCCCCCCCACCCTTCGGGTAGGGAGACTACTTTGTAGATTCACCGGGAACTGCGTTTAGCCCCCCGCCGCTGTCGCCCGTCTGTCTGCTGATCCCAGCCGTTGACCTTTCCTCGTAAGGAGGCGCTCGGTTCATCAAGCCCGATAACGAAGGTTAAGATGGTCTCAATCTCTCTCACTGTTTGGAAGAATTCCGGGTATATATGCACCCGCTCCAGGCTGACGGACAGATTCGGTTAGACGCGACTTCCCTGAAAGGAGTGCAATTCAACAAGCTCTCTCCCAAGAAGTGTGAGTGACGGTCGGAAGCCACGGAACAGCTGGACATCACACCTGTGTCTTCGGGTCAGGGAGAAGAGTCTCGTGAGGCAACGTCAGCCTTTTTCATCCGCCTTCGGATCAAGGATTGGAGAAGCCGTCCTACGAAGTTCTTCTGGTGACCTCTTACGACAAGAGGCCCATTAGCTCGCTCAAGCCGAGTGTGGAGAAGTCATCTCCCCCACCCCTTCGAAGTTCGTCCGGTGACCTCCTGAGGACAGGAGGCCCGCAAATCGCAAACGCAAGTTCGAGAAGAGTAGTCCCACCTGCTGTGGGCTCTGTGGCTACCCCCCCTCCCCGTGAGTAATCAAGGTCACCAAGACCTCTCAATAGTTGCCCCACCTTACCCTCGAGTTCCAAAGGAAGTAAATCATTCATTACCCTCAATCTCCCATAATAACCATTCCCTAACCACGGTTATCTAATTAGTATTCGGAGCTTCAGTCCGTCTCATTTATGTATCATATATATATATATATATATATATATATATATATATATATATATATATATATATATATATATATATATATATATATATATTAGTGTTGTCCCCTTTTATTTCGTGTGTATTAAAATCTATTTTTGTCATTGTGCTTGTTATATTCCTTGGCCACGCAGCTGCCGCTATCTACTTAAATCGCACTCTTAGAAACAATAACAGTTGTCGTCTTGCTTGGCCTACCTTAGAGCCTGTGTGCGCATATTCACGTACACTTGGCCATACCTCGACATTGTGGATTATTTTAATATAAAGGGCAATAACATTCCCGCCAATTAAACATTGACAATTGGTCAATTTTTTCCAGGAATGAGCCACATTTTCAATATTTTAAACCCTCTCAATAAACGGAGAAATATACTTAAATCCAAACAAAATAATAAAAAATTAATGACCTCATTAATTCGCCGCAATTCCAATAATGTCAAAGATTTAAACTCAATATAATAGCAATTATTGAGAATTTGCGGGAAATTAATTTCCTTGGGAATTTGGGGAGGATTTCAAATAAACAAGTTTAAATTATCTCTGAAAGGGGATCCGCCTCTTCAGGGGGGATTTGTGGCAAGTCCGCGAGAGTTGCGCACCCTCTTGACCTCTATGGATTCGAGTAGTCTCCTCGTTTGATTGGGTTGTGTACCTTCCCCAAATCATTTCAATTCTCCCAACTACACCACTTTCTCTACGAAGCCATTAATACACACTTTCTGGTTATGCCCCGTTGGTTTTCGATTTGTAAAAAATAAATAAATGTCCCAACTTTATCGAACAGGGTCCCGATGGGTTCTAATCCTGTTGGGGGGATCACCAGAGGCGGATCAGATGAAAACACCGCTTTTCACTTGACCGAATTTAATCCACATTGGTTATGATTAGTCGCCGGGTGGGGAGGGAACGGTTTAACCAACGAGGGCATGTTTTTCAGTACGAAAAAAGAAGCGAAAGAAGCAAAAAGGAGGATAAATAAAAAAAAATAACCATGAAAAAAAGGTAAAATAAAAACTAATAGCAAACCCGACCCACCCTAAATACTAGAACAGGAAGGGGGTGGGGGTAGTATACCAATAGTAGTAGAGTTGTGGTTCGACAACTTGCCCCTATCCAGGCAGATCCCCAACCGGATAATGAAATAGACGTAAAGGTCAGTATGACAATCACTGGTGAGCCCGATGGCACCAGGGGCCGGTCCTCTTTGGAGAGAGGTGGCAGGAAGTATTATATGTTTGTGACCTTCATCGGCCCCGGGGTAGACGGAGCTGTTTCGCATCAGACGCATGTGGATTTATGTAGATACACATCGGCAGGATTCTTCGGAACAGATTGTGTGTATGTGTGCATTGCTGAGAAGACGGGAGAGGAAAGAAAGCAGTGTTTAAAGGTCTATGTGTGTTATGAGAAGTGTAAGATCAACTCAGCGCATACACCAATTAGTAGCCAGATCTCTCCGTGCGCTGACGTTTGTGTCCGCTCTTGCCGATATCGAACCCGATACCGCGACGTTAGCGGACCAACGCCGTATCCACTCGGCTACCAAGAGCTCTTTATACCAATGGTCAGCGACCTTTACCGCCTTCACACTGCATCCTGCGTGAATGAGGAAGCACCACTGCTTACATTGCAGTGGTGGCACGTACTCAAATGTACCAACAGTAATCGCCCTTTCAGGGATATGGATACCTGGTACTTGAAGTAATACCCCCCCCTCCCCGAGGAGATCAGGTGTACCATTGGTGACCATGCTGTAGTTGACAAGATAAAGATTACGTTATCTCCTGGCCAAACGTCTGTAGGTCAATCTGTGGATATACAGTATCGTCCTGTCCAAACGTCTGTAGGTCATTCTTTGTATATACAGTACCGTCCTGCCCAAACGTCTATAGGTAGATCTGTCTATATACAGTACCGTCCTGCCTAAACGTCTGTAGGTCAATATGTGTATATACAGTACCGTCCAAAACAAGAAAATAAAATACCAAAATTTACATTCTGTTGAAAATATTAGTTTAAATTCCATGAAAATTACACAGAATATTCAATAAAATTTGCTTGTGATAGTATTCAACTTTCATTTAATGGAACAGCGGCTAAAAAGGTTAGGGGAAAGTACTGTGTATTTGAAGGATGGGTCCTAAACTAGAGGACGATAAGAATATCTCTAGGAAAAAAAAAAGACCCGTCCGCTTCAGCATAGCTAGAGATGCAGTTCAGAGCATGTTAGAGAGAGCGCTTCAAGGTAGGCATCTGTGACGTACCAAAAGATATAGAAAAGTCGTCTACGTAGAGCGTAGCACGAACATCTTGCGGCAGTACCGAGGTCATATTGTACGTGCTCAAGGCAAAGAGAGTTACATTGAGGACACTTCCCTGCGGCATGACTTCTTCCTGTCCTACTGGGCCGCAAAGAGCACCCCCTTCCCTTCCGTTCGCGGAATCGACAATCTCGTATTAACTCATGAATATTGGGAGGCGTCCCTTCATCCTCATACTATGGAGGAACTCCATGATACCATATCACACCGCGGTATCATAGGCCTAAATAACACGAGGCGAAATGCTGCCTACGAAGGAAGTCCCGCAGATAGCGTATTCCAACCGGATCAGAGTATACAACGTGGAGTGGAACTTGCGAAAGCCGTAATGTGCAGGAGACGTGACATCCGATATCCAGTAAATAATAGGATAACCAAAAATTAACCAACTCCTCCATCACCTTGCATACGCAGGAGGTTAGCGAAATTGAGCAAAAGCCGGCTGGGGTAGAGTAATTTCTCCCTGGCATATGAAAAATAATCATGGTAGCCATTAACCAAGAATATGGGAAGATTCCCTCGATCCAGATCCTATGGACAAGACTAACAAAGATGCAATGTCTTGCTCACCCATGTGTCGGAAAATGGCGTACGGGATATGGGACAGATTAGAAAGGGTAGCATGGCATGAAACGAGGGAGAAACACAGCTCGATTAGCGTAAACATGTCGCTTAATGGTTCTCCGACTTCGGAGGTGAATTCCAGACGGCGGCCTTCAGCGAACTCATGACACGCTTTAAATGCTGTTACTCTGCTGTAGAATGTGTAGAAAGCTGTCACAAAGGATTCCGCCACGTACTTAGGGTCCTGGACGACGAGGGGCGGATCCTGTTTTAATTTACCTCGGATCCTATTAACACACTTCCGCCGGCTCGTGAACGGGAAATAGTTAAGAATTCAATGGGGATGGTGTACTTTTTAATTGCAGGGTTCTTTCAAAACAAATAATTCAGAGTATAAGTTGGCCAGAGATTAACAGGTAGCTGGTACTCGTTTAGGGTTGAAAGAAAGAGACAATAACATAATATACATTTACTAACAAATAAATAATTTGAAATATATACAGGTACAGGGTTTAAAGGGAATGATCGTACATGCGAAAATTATCTGTCGGCCTGAGACACAGGAGGGATAAATATGGGATTAGTGGTCGGGTTAAGGTTGGTGATTAAAATGGGGATTTTAATCCGGGGTTCACACACAAAGGATGGGATTATTTGGGTAGACCAGATTATAGAATAATCTGTAGGCGTCAAGGATTGCAACTGCTTACGTGTTCGTTGAAGGACAGGGCCGGTCTGGATACGATAACTGTAATGGGGAAGCTGGGTTACCTCACCGGGCGAATGAGGAAGCACACTTAGTTTCGACTTCGGAGATGGAAATCCTCATCAGGTACTCGCCGATTGATTATGGCAGAGTTAACACATGTTGATTTAGCCTTTGTCCTCGAATAGAAATCGACGGTGTCTCCGATCGTGACGAGTGTGCGTGTCCTTTGCTCGTACGTGGTGATAGGCGGGAAAGTCCTGGAGTGTTACACGCTAAACCGAGTCGGGTGATTATATGGGCGCTCGCTGGTGGCTGAGATGACCTGGCGGGAGCCTCCACGACTCGCGCGATCTTGGAGAAAGGCAGCGACTCCTTAGGGGGAACCGAGATAAAAATGGCGTAGAATATTCGACTTTGCTTCGATCTATGTCGGAGGACAAGAAGATGGCTGTGAGGAGATGCGAGACGAGAAGAATTTGTCCCTAAGTAAATGCAGCTGGGGTGCAATAAAACGGCTTGGACCGCATCCTTACCGTAAGGTCAGCCTCACTTCCAACGCTCCATGCGGTGATCTCGAGATCAAGTCGATACAGAAGGGCAGGTGGTCGCCCTTCGATCTTATTCTTTTACAATGTAATAAATATGAATAAAAATAGAGGGGTCCCCGACACTTGAATCGGAAGTGTTTATGTACTCCGAGTTTCAGTGTCAGCAGGGATCTTAGCCTCACCACACAATCAACCCCCGTGCGGGTCGTGAGGTTCTCTCATTTTCACTAAGTAGTGAAGTTAGACGGTGCCGGCAAGATATAAAGTCGCAGGTCCTGCTAACTGGGCGGCAAATAAGGTGAACAACTGCAGTTACTGGGGCTGGGACCGGTTGAAATAGGGGGCGTAACTAAGGACACTGCGGCCTGGAGGACGTGATGTCCAGTTACTAGGTGTACCAATAAAGCTAAAATATGTTTGAGGATATTCGCGATTTCCATTTCTGTGTTGACTCTGTTAATTCGATTAACTCGGGAGACTTTCCTGCTAATTAAATGAATCTGGGCTAGTTATTATTTACATCAGATTGTGGACGAAATCTTATTTCATTTATGGTGTGCGGACGGAGGACTCTCTTAATGCAGAGACCAACAGTTTCTCTGATAATTCAAAGATCCTGGACATCTTTTTTTTGTTCATTTAAAAAGTTTGAACGGTTCGGTTACACATCATATCAGAGAGGCTAAATTTTAAAATCCATAGTTTACAAACTTTCTTTTTATTTAAAAAGCAAAGACCAATGAAATAATCTCCGCAAGTGGTATTTTCTTTTTCAGCATGCACAAAGTGCAACAAAATAGAGGACAAACAGGAGAGTAAAATCCTAAATACACAGAATCGTATTATTCGCTCAGGGAAAGTACGAGTATGATAATAAAATCCACACAGCAGATGACTCCCCATTAAATGAGGAAGTGCTACTAGTAAAAAAAATACGAAATTTTGCCACCCCTCGAAGTCTCTGGATAAGATGATGTAACAACCATTATACCAAAAAAATTGTAGAGAACGTTGTACTACCATACTTAACATTCTACGAGAGAAATTTTAAAAACAGACGATACCAATGACCTTGTGGAACGTTTATGGTTTACTTCTTTTCGAAAAGTCTACATGCAAAGCAGTCTCTTAGCAAAAACATATAAATCACTTAAAAAAGTCATAATCAACAAACTAACACAGACACTCGGCTCAACCTTAGAGAAACAATTAAACAAACTACATTGACATACACTCCTACATATACTATACTATGACGCAACATCGTCCTTTTAGCTCTACTCGTTCACTAATAAAATACGAATAAAAGAAGGAGTGAGGTAGGATGATCCAATTTCCCTAAAACTCATTACAGCAATACTTGGGAATTTTTGAGTAATTATAGATATTTAAAGTCACCGTCCGTCAGCAAACGATGTAATATGATTTTCCTCATATAAGAAAGAATTACAATCAATGATAATAGAAATATGCCGTCTCACAGTTAGATTGAACATCGACTTTTTAAAGCCGAAAATAAATAATACTTTTGCTAAATTGATACTTACTCGAATGGATAATTAAATTTTTAATCATGTAGAAGAAGGTATTTATGGTAGTATAGTAAAGGAAATCAGCAGAAAAACGGGGGAGTAGGAAAGTTTAACACCCACCTCTGGAGGCGACATGCTTCGGTAAAGGAATCAAATAATACATCTTACCAAAACTTATTCACTATTTGTTTGGGTTTTTTTTTATCCGGCTTTGTCCTGCCCCTTCTCTCATTATTATAAAAAAATTACTGGGGCGATATCGGCCACAGAGTATTTGAAAAGAATCTCGCAGATAAAGTGGTTGAGTTAGGGAATGGAAAATTCGAGTTATATAACCCGAGTAGTATACAGAGGAATCTACTCGTGGCACTCGGGACCGAGAGAACGCGCAACTCTCGTTAACTAGCTCACACTCGGCAATGGAGGCAGATCACCTTGTGGGATCAAACTCGCCTAGACCCGTTAGATAAAATTAAATCTGAATACACCGAAGTGGGCAGACTTCATTGTGAGACTCGAAAACCAGGAAGGTCGTCTTTGTGTACAGCCACATGATTATTTACATACACGGTATGCCATTGTTCATGTACATTTGGACCAAGAGATGGACCTCCAGAAGTACACGGCGGCATTAACTGATTGGGCCGGTCGATTACCATTCCAAACCACTGACTCACCCTAACGTTCGATATTTTAAACAAGACATACCGGATTCAAGTCTTCTTTTGGTATCTCCATTGAGGATGCTGACTTGCTACCGGGAATAGGATAAATGATGGGTCAGCGATTCGATGAACTCTTCTACTCACTCGTTCAGTTGTTAGATTCCTCACAATATTTCTCGCATTTTAGGGGCGGTCGATTCGCTTTCAATTGCGTTTCTTCCAAGAGTGTTGTTTTTATTTATACTTTTCAGAGTATTTTTTGTGATGAGGTAGTTTCGCGTTGCTCTGATTCCATTAAGGTTAGCATTCTATTGTCTGTGAGTCATGTAATTTTGGTGGCGACTATTCTTCATCGATGACGCTTTACATGTCTTGTGTACGTGGCCATAGTGGTCGATGCCGTTGTTCTTGAAATACCAAACAATTTGTCTCGCGTGGTTGGCTATATACGTTTCAATTAAATGGGCACCGAGTGTTAATCGTTTTTAAATCAGAGAGATCACGTATTTAGTTATTGAATACATGTACATAATACAATGACATGCAACCCAAGATCAAGTATAAAGACAAAGTGAAACAATATTATCTGTTGTTTTCCTAGTCCGTAAAGATAATCCCTATAATACTCGTGTTCTTTGTATTCTACCAACATTTATATATAATATATACCGCGAAGCAGAGGTTGATTGAATGAAACCCTACTTTGGCAACCGATACCAAGGACTATCAACGACTGGTAAGCACACGTGATGAAAAATATCACAAGAATGATGAAAATCGAGTAATAACCAAGATGCAAATAAAACCTGAGGAGGTAACATTTTCGAAACGAGGAGTCGGATTAAAAGTTGTGGCAAATCCTACAAAACTATCAAGACATTCAGAACCTGTACGAAGACTTGCAGTACATGAAAAACCTGCGGGAAGTCTTTTAGTCCAAGAATTCTTGCAGTACCTCCAGAGCCTGCGGAAGTCCTGCAGTACTTACAAAACCTACGGGAAATCCGTCAGTACGAGCAAAATCGGCAGGAAGTGGCCTTTAGCCTCAAATTCGGGGGAAATGAGACGCTTCCGTGTTAAATTAAGAGGAAGAGAGCGACGTGAGCTTCATTCCTGGAACCGGGGAGAGGATCAGGAACGAACGACGGTGTCCAGAGTGCGATGGGTCATTTATCACCTGATTTCAACATAAAAAATTAAACCACACAGGGTTCATTTATACAGATATATTTGACATAATTAAAACGCCTCACACATAATAACCCAGGAGGTTTCAGTCTCGGGAGTTGGGAGGCCAAATGTTCGGCGTAATGTGATGTGGTAAAAAAAAAATTGTCTGAAGGCCAAGACTGGGTCTTCCTGATTGTGTGGCACGGTACATAGTCCTGCTGCCATACGTACGGCTTTCCACTGGCCACCTTTTGGTTCCAGGCAGGGCAACACCAACCCCTCCGGGTACTTGATGTAACCCTCCAGGAAGATAAGCGACGGCATAACGTGCCCTTCGCTACTGACCACCCCATAGACTATGATGTGGACCGGCAACATTGTCTCCATGAATCTCGTTACATTTTCGGGGGACGCAGCAAGCTAGCGATTGTTTTGTGGAGGCACTAAATGGTCCTGGCAGAAATTCTTGTCGTCTGAGAAGAACCTTGGCATGATAGGCTTGAGAAGATGCTTCATTTGGTTCACAAGCTTCCTAGTAAATTCCTTCCGCTTGTCCTTCGTCTTCGGCGACAGAATCTGGACCTTTAGTAGCGGATGTTCTCATTCACTACCTGCCTGATGAGAGACTTTGACCATTCCTTTGTCCTTGGTTATGGACCCTATTGACTTGCTTCGATCGTTGTCAATGATGGATTGAATCTATACGACAAATCTGGAGGTTCTTGTCGTATCAGAACGATTAGGGTAAGGTTTCCGAGCCACCGTACCCTCGAAACCACAGCTTGACTCATCCATTTCTTTCCTAACCCACTGCGCCGTCCTCAGATTGACACCCAAGCACTCGAGGGTCTCATTAAAGCTCCCGGCGTGAATAACAAGCAGCACAGCTTGCGTTTTCATTAGTTTTGGAAGATTGAATTCAGCCACGGTATAGCTTCCTTTCACATACGGTGCACAACTGAGTCTACTGTCACGGAAAAAAGAGAGAACCGACGAAAGACAACAGGCATGCACTGAATTTCGACTTGCAAACGACAACTTATCCTTCGCATCCTGTTTATTACGATTTTGAGCTCCCCTCCTTGCATGAAATACCTCCTAATTACCTACAGCCTAAGCGATAAAGGTTGAAGCTTAATTACCGAGGGTAAATTTATGCAATTGTAAAAGCCACTTAGTTTTTTTTAAGTTTGTAGATGCGTTTTAAAATGATTTCCATCTCAAGGAGCACGAAGAACATACACGAAGGTTGGCTAGGGCTGTATTTTTTTCTAAGAAAGCCCTGACCAACGTGTGCATCTATGTGTTGTTTTTTTAAATAGATGTTTACAGGTGTCGAATAAGTGCGGAAAAGAGCCGCACATTAAGATCGCTAGGCAGCGGGGGTCAACTCCCCCTGGCCTTTGTTCTGAAAGGAAGGTAGGCTTCCTTGTAGGAGGCGATGATTGAGATAATCCTGTGCTCCCTCTTCCGACGAACATAACGGGTAGAAATGATACGAGTCATAACTAAAAGCCTGGGACTAAAAATGAAGATTACCCGCAGGAAAAAAAGAAAATGTGATTTCAAACGATGTTACCTTTATCAAGACCTATTGGAATCCTAATTTTCTTTTTCAAGCAGGTCATTTTCATGACTGATAAATATTAAAAACCTTCAACTTTAAATGTAACCGTTCTCTCATTGTATGTGGTCGGTGCGCACCAATGCCAACAACCTCAAGTCCTATATGCACTATTAGTCCCAAGGTCCACCATGAATTTTCCACGTCTGCTCAATAATTTGCCCGAGGTTCACCTCACGCTATTATTATTATTATTATTATTCACAAATAAATATTTTTTATCTGCGCTGGGGAGAGCGAAGGGGAGGAAATTACTGAATAATAATAAGTAATAGTGATACCCCCTTCCCACCCCTCCATTTGTAGCTATGGCACTTTATTTTCCTTCTCTTTCTGTCTGCCCACCCTCCATTCCTGCCACCCTGATATAACGAACGGACCACACTAGCTGGCCTCTTGTTAATGCCAAGGCTCCATTGGGCATAGTGAGGAGCGCCGCCTTAATATGAACGTCACGCAGCTACTCAGACAACATCAGGATCCCGCAGACGACAGACACCTTGTGGAGAGCGAAACGGCTTCCCTCTCTCGCTGTCGAATGTTGAGCGATCGAGCAAGCTTACTGTTCGACCCCTTCGCGTATATTATTAGGTCTCAACGGTAGCGTACTTTCAATTATTTTGTTCTCCATCACCCGGTTCTCTATTTACTCAATGCTCCATTTTCTTAGTTGCTAACTTTTTATCTCTCTATGTCCCCATTCCAATTTCCTCCTGGTGATTGTAGAATTGAATTTAGAAAAATAAAGCTTACTTTATATGAATGGATTTTTCGTCACCACGATTTATTGTTTTTCTTTCTTCGTCAACTAAGCATCAGATCCAACTTCGCAAATATCAGCTTCCCACACCTAACCTTCAAGTGGAGACAGGGTTTCAAAATCCGTCTTTATTGAAGGAGGTTTATGCCAAAGAGCGACCATTAAGGTTTGTTGAGGCCATTCGCTCTCGCAATTGCAACAGAAGACGCCAAATCAGGCTAATTTCGCTCTTTCCAAGCATCGTTAAAAAGCGAATGTTGGGTACAGAAAAGAAGTAGATCATTAAAGCTTTTGCACGAATGGCAAAGATTTGAAAGAGGGAAATATGAATTTATTTTTTTATTATTGTGATGGAAAATGTGCAATCCAACGAGGTTGTTGGAGGCCAAAACTAGCACCCATTTTGTGTGGAATGCAAATTGAGTTCATTACCCAACGAGGGCAATGAAAACTCTCTGGAGGATGCAAAGAAAGGAGTTAATTTGGTGTTTTAAGTACACAAAAAGTAAATGAATGTTACATTTCAGAATTACATTAGAAAATGAAATGAGTGGAGATGACGACAAAAGAAGAAATGAATGCAAGTTCTACATAGATGCGACTTCGGGGTTTGCTCTTAAGTATACGAACGGATTAACGAGGCAATTATTTGGCATTAAAATATCATTAATCCTTCTATTATGCATCCAGATCTCATTCGAAGATTTTGACGAATTTAGCCGTAATTGAGCGCAGGCACAAAGCGCCATAAATGAGCTCGACTTGGAGGAGAGTTGCACGAACTTAGTGAACGACGGGAGGAGAGTTGCACGCACTTAGTGAACGACGGGAAGAGAGTTGCACGCACTTAGTGAACGACGGGAGGAGAGTTACACGCACTTAGTGAACGACGGGAGGAGAGTTACACGCACTTAGTGAACGACGGGAGGAGAGTTACACGCACTTAGTGAACGACGGGAGGAAAACGAATCAGTGAACGACGAGAGGAAAACGAATCAGTGAACGACAGGAGGAAAACGAATCGAATACGAGAAATACAAACTAGGCGAGAAGAAAGAGAGTGCGTAAAATCGTCTGTAAGAGTGTGAGGGTAGGAGGAGTAGCGGGAAAAAGTGCAAAACTTATCTTTGTAGCGGTAAGTCGAGGCTGAGAGTTCTTCGTGAGACTCTGTCGGAGTCTTTTACAGGACTTTCTCGTTGGATCCTTACCCTGGTCGTAATAAGTCCTTGGAACGCGGCAGTAATAGGGGCAAGCGGAATGTACGGCCGCGAGGTGTGTGTTTCTGTGTTTGACTCTCCCCGTTCCTGTTCACTGTCGACCCTTTCTTATCCCCTTATTTGGTGGAATAGGGAGTAATTTCCGCCGGGTGGAAGGAGGTCTCTGCTTGGTGGTATGGGATAACTTTCTGGTGATGTGTTAGGAAGGAAACGGCAACATAAAACTTGATGACCAGGTTCCTAGGATCACCAGATCTGACTGGGAAAGGTCTTAGTAGAATTTCAGTCTAGGCTTGAGTGTGTATTTTCGTATACGCGCTCGCTGTATGGATGATCTGTGTAGCGCTCTGTGTGCGCAAGGGAAATGCGATCCCACAACGCTATGCTCACTCACAAAGAGGAGGATTATAAGAGAAGAAGAAAGGATTAATTAAAAGTTCAGGCGTATAGTAAAAAAAATCAGTCGTGGTAACCATGGCAACTTCCAACACAGGTACTTGGAGGGGGTACTTTAAGCTTAACGCAACTACTTCTTACAGAAAACCACGGAATCGAACCATGTTGCACGAAAGTTTAAGGAAGACAAATAGAGGCCAACAACATTAACCTAACTGGGAGGACATGTTTATAAAAATCCAAGAAAAAATCCGTATACACAGTAAAAATATCCCATAATACAAAGATGAGCCCTACTTTAAATGACCAATCAAATTCCCTATCTGCCGAAGTCAACCAAAGTACAATCCACAGATCCTCCTGACGAAGGTCAATTAAGGTTTTTAAAATTTAGTCGAAAGTCAGAGGCGCTTCTCAAGTGAACCAATTTACATAATAAACCTATACATACACAGACAATATAGAAGAGAAGAATAGTGCCTTCGGTTCTATAGCGCGGGGCTTAGACCCTCGAAACAAACTATGCGAGCGAGTGTTTGAGAAAAATGGAACAGACAAAGATACAAGTGTATCAATCTCTGCTTTTCCGTAATCTTAGCCGCATCCGCTCTCACAAAGATCACAGTAGCTTTGAGATCGATCGCACTCTACCATTATCCCACTATTTCAACTTGTTCAAAACTTTGCGGTCCGTGTTCTTCACCGCCGGGGGTGTCTCTATCACGCAAGCCATTGAACTGTAGTGGCTGCTCATTCAATCCACACTGGCCCTTAAGGACCACCTTCTGACATACAAAATCTTAAGCATCGCAGCCCCCTTCTACCTACCTTCCGCATTCAGTTTAACCCTACACAAGAGATCCCTTCGTTTTGGATCTGCCCCTTTAGATTTCTGCTCCTATTAATCATCTCCGCTCCTTGGGTGATCGGTCGTCGTGCATTCTCTATAATTGCTCCTAGGTATTGGAATGACCTGCCTGCTGCCATACGTTTCTCCCCATCCCTCAGTGCTTTAATCACGCACCTCTTCCTTATTTAAGCCTTTCCTCCGTCGGTAGAAGAGCGCCCTTTGAAAGCATAGGATCTCGAAGGACGCCATGCAAGACCCCTCTTACTATTACATTTTTTATGTAAGTGTGAATGAAGAGGAGTTTGTGAAGAGGCTTGTTTGGGCATGAACTGGGTTGGGGAGGGTACCATTTTGTGAGTGCCAATCAGAGTATACGTAGAAAAATGCTAATGATGATGGTAATATTTGTTAAAAATAAAACGTTAAAATGTAGAAATCAATTAACGTACAAAATATGATTCGACGCATTCCTCGCCTCAAAAAACTATAGGAGACCAGATCCTAGTTTTATCCTCAGCTCCCCCTCCCCCTGGAACCAAAGAGAACTCGCGCAAACAGATGAAAATTATGATTAAATAAAAGCTAAAGAAAAATGCAGCGTCTAAATTCGTTAGTTACGAATAAATTTATTTCCCCATTTTATTATTTACTCCTTTGCCCCGAGCTCATTAATATCATCCAATATTTTAGAATTGTAATAATTAACCAAAGTACATAAATTAAAACGAAGAGTGTTTCTTCCTTCAAAACAATTCCCGCCCAAACACAACTGCGGTTATCTGCTTTTCAATCAACCTCCGGACTGTAGCCAATTGAAATCTTGACAATAAGCTTACTCCTCCCAGATGATATATTAGACCCCGCCCACAGGCCAACTAAGCTCCGCCTACCTCCTTGCCGCACCGGAGCTTTTAAGTTAAAAACTAAATAAATATTCTCGAGTCTGAAACCCGTTGGAATAATCTTGATGAGCGCCCGAGAATTACCACCAGCTGAGCCTCGAGGGCTTAAAACCTTCACAAGTTGGTTTTGCTATGGCGGATTATGTTCACTAAAAACGACATAAAACCTCAAATGACATCAAATGCTATCAACCCAATGAATAAATACTTAAGAAGATATAAGAGACAGGTATATCTAAACAAGAAGTCGCATTTTTTAAAATTAACGTTTTGCCTCGGGGTACAATAATAATATTAAAATGCAATACTAAAAGCAATGGCTCTTAAGTTATTTCTTATAGTGTGTGCACATAAGTAATAATATATAATATATATATATATATATATATATATATATATATATATATATATATATATATATATATATATATATATTACCGTACAAACTATGAGAAAAATATCCAAATATATACATTTTCTTGAAAATAGTCAAAAGAGGCAAATTTCTATTAAATTTGCCTCTGATATGTACAAGTTTCATTTCATAGAACGGCTAAAAAAGTTATTTGGAAAGTAATGTCCAAAACTAACGAACTATAAGTATAAATGTATCCCTAAACAGAAAAAGCAATTATCTCATAGACAATTGAACAAAATATTAATGAAAATTAGGCAGATGAATAACTCTAGCACACCTTCACCCGCAAAACCACCTATTCGTTGCATTGTGCGAGCAAGATTTTATTCTATATATCTTCCAATTTTTGCCAGCGATCTTCAACATTCATCGGTTTTCGAGACATAAATTTCCGACTGAGTATCTTCCATAGGTTGTCTATTGGGTTTAAAGAAGGGCTCTGCGCAGGCCAGTTCATCACGTCAATATTTTCAGCATCCAAGAACTGCTGCACCAAGTACTCCCGATGTTTGGAGAGAGGCGATCACATATTCACGAAGCCAATTCTTGTATGCTGAAGCATTTACTGCATAAACAGATGAACGTACAGACTCTAGCGCTTAAAGATGTGCCCCACATCATAAGACTGCGCCCTCCAAAGTTAACGGTCTTTTTCATGTATGTGGGATTGAATCTTACGCCTGTAACGCTCATCACATGCTGCTTCATTTCCTATTAAAGCAAATTGAATTTTCTTTCCTCGCTTAAAAGAGACCTTCACACTTTTCAGCACACTACAGGGCGTGCTCAGTGGGGAAGGCCAACCTAGCCCATTTATTATTTTAACCTATGAGTAGTTTCTTAACCCGGGAGCATGTTATGAGTTTCACCTCTCTCAAGCGACGCGAGACAATCTGGCAAAGTACATTCAAGTTCATGTTATGAGCAACCTGTACAACTCCCTCGTTCAGCCGCACCTGGAGTATGCCGAACAATTTTGGATTCCTTCGTTTCGAAAGGATATCGCAAGGTTGGAACGCTTACAAACCAGGGCAGCCAAACTGATTCCCTCTATCTGACATAAAAGTTATGAGGATAGACTAAGGGAATTAGATCTGTTCTCGCTGGAAACCCGTAGACTGCGTGGTCAGCTCATCGAAGTTTTCAAAATACTTCGAGGGTTCGACAATGTTGACTACCAGGATATTTTCACACTGAGTGAGGACAGAACGCGCAATCATGGCTTCAAACTTGAACTGAAGCGTTACAACCGCAATCTGTGTGGAATTTTTTTTCACTTACAGTATCTGCGGTATGTGGAACGCACTTCCAGTGGAAGTTGTCAACAGTGAATCTGTTGACCAGTTCAAGTCAAGACTAGACAAGGTCTTGAAAAGTGGCCGTTTAGGGACGCAAAACAATTGAGCAGCCTTGTGCCCGCTCGATTGCTAGTCCAAAGGTACCCTCTTTGAATGGACCGTAAGGTCTCCTAGGGTACTTCCTTTCCTTGTTACTCCTTGTTACTTAATTGACATCCATTGTATCGTGCGATCTTCCCTGGGACTATTTTTTCGAGGGTGATACGTTTTCTTCATCGACTCGCAGAAGGCGGTTTCCTTATAGAGCTTTACCACTCGCTCGATCATTGTAACTCCCATCCGCTGGTAGAAGCCGGTGTTCTACCAGCGAGGACATGTTTCTATGGTGCAATGCCCTTGTTCTGTGAGCAGGCCTGGTACCCACTCGCATCACCTTTAAGGTCCTTCTTATCTACAAGATCTTAAATGCCACAACACCTTCTTACTCATCTTCCTCTAGGCTCCTATCACAACACCTAAGAACCATTCGTTACGGCCCTGCCTCTTTATTGTTGTACCAAGTAGTTGCCTGTGCTGCATAGCAGTGGCAGATCCAGGATGAAAATGTGAGTGAGGGGCTAACTCACAAAGGAGTCAGCATTAAATGTTTCAGATCTGATTTTTTTCCACACATCATAAAATTATGAATTGCAGTTTATTATAATTTGGGGACTTCAGCTTAGGTATAATATTGAAATTGATAATTATTTTTGATTTACCTGCATTTTAAACATGTATAATATAAGGTACATTCGATCGCAGCTGTTTAAAAAACTGTTTTTATATATATTTTATATTATTACATAAATTTCTGAATAGCAGAATACAAGTATAGCTTCAAAGGGAAATATAAACATCAACCCACCTGAAAGGGTTAATAACAGCATCTAAAACTCAGCATTGTTTATTGGACTTCACAAGAAAATGAACCTCCTGTTCCTTTGGGTAAATACATTGATTACGTTGTCTATTCTAACATCAATTTCGTTATGAAAATCTATTATTGCAAGGCTGTTGAGGCGTTTCAGGCCCAAAAATGAACGCTCGTCCTCCGCATTCGAGACTTGGAGAGTGATCAAAACTTGGAGGAGCCTGGCCTGGTTAGGATACATTCAGGTGTGGGCGTGGGCAAGAGCATCTCCAACGGAATAAAACTTGATTGTTGACGAAAACCAGCGCTCTGCTTCCGCCTTGATGAGGCTCAAGGCATCCATTGCAGCCTCGTAGACCTTGGCCACGTCCAGTAAAGCAGTACATCTCCATGGACGCCGCTGAGCAGAATTTTGATGTGGAAGACGACCAGAATAGTGTTGTTCCCGAACCAGCTGTGTAGCTCAGTCAGCACCTGATTAATGAACGGGATGATAGATCGGCGGTAATATTCATCATGTGTCTGGTAGGGTACGTTCCATCGCTGCGTTT
Organism: Ceratothoa steindachneri; assembly: GCA_963969495.1. Lineage (NCBI taxonomy): Eukaryota > Metazoa > Arthropoda > Malacostraca > Isopoda > Cymothoidae > Ceratothoa > Ceratothoa steindachneri. The sequence continues at coordinate 57,901,522 of OZ018322.1, forward strand.
GCCGCCTACAAAATCGAAGCTCCGGAATGGTGTTATGTGAAGAGCCCATCTCCTCGAGGAGTTCCTCTGCCTTCTCTAAGACGTCGTGGAAGCTGGTCAATGCACCTTTCCGGGTGTTGTTGAGATACGTCTCTACTTCACCGATAGTGACGTATGCGGATACCAGATCCACCGTAAAAGATTGCAGGGCCAGGCTCAGCTTTACGGGGTGAGCAAGAACCAGTTCAGCGATAACGAGTCCAATCAGAAAGCACGGCTCTCGGATTGCAATCAGTAGGAGCCCGACGTCGCGTCCGAGTTTCTCTCATCCTCGAGGAAGATGAGAATAACCGGCAGGAATTCGATGAATACGACTGGATCGTGTCATTGTGGGGGGCGCTTAATGAAGTCGCTTCGCTTTTCACTATGGGCTAACAAAATGACAAATTTGGTGGGAGGGGGGATCAACCTCATTAGGTCCCCATTGGATCCGCGCCTGGTGAATTGTAATCGTTCTTTCTTCATTATTGCTAGTATGATATGGAATGTATTGCCTGCTGCAATATGTTTCTACCCTCCCTATTTCCACCTTCAAGCGTGCCTCGAAGAACCCCTTCTTCTCTTAAGCCTTTTCTTAGTTGGTAAGCGTGCAGTCTATGATGGTCTTTGACCTTGAAGAGCGCCATTCAAAAATGCATATTATTATTATCATCATCATTAAACTACGGGATTTTTTAAATGTCTCCATCATGGGCTGGACGATAAACGATGGACGACGCATTAGCGTTCTTTCTCAATATAAATACAGCACCGTCCCAAAGGACCAGAACATTTGTATTTTTATCACATCTTCCATAAATTTGGGCAGAGAAAATCTAAGGTTTCCAAAGTTGGCTTACGGTAACGTATACATTACCTATGGGAAAAAGTTATGCAAAGTTGAATAAATAAAATGAGCAATTTAATAGAAAATTGAAGTATTCAAAATATACGAACGACAACGGAAACAAATTTCTATTGGAATATAACGATTATATAATTATCAGTGAGAAACAATCAAGATGGCGCCGTAGTCAGCCGACTCAAGATGGCGTTTATGCTTCTCCGTGTTTTGTGGTTTGACGAGACAAAATCCCCTACTACTGTTCTTCGGAACTTCATATCAAAAACCATAAATATAAATATTTGATATGTAAAGTTTATGGACACTGGAGGTGTTGGTAATGTCATCAGAAGAAGACAAATACGCGTTAGTGAACAAACTTCATTAGGTGAGAGAAGTATGCTAATGCACTCCACGCAAATCCATTGTGTTTCATGTGAACGTAGCGTTCCCAATACAAACTTCATATTGTTTAAGAATTAAAGCTGTTGCTAGCGAAGGCTTAAGTCGTAATGATCTAAACAATAATGACCTGCAGCATATGTTTTTCAAAAGAAAGGTGCCCAGGAGAAGGGCATGCTAAAAAAAATAGGGCTAAGGTACGTTTCACACTTGCGGAACAGTGAATAAGAATGTCCGTCTATTGGAGTTGATAAATTCACTTGTCATTTAAACAAGAGAGATATGCCTCAATAGAATATTTGGACCTGCACGCAATAAAAGGAACAAATGGTCTTTCTCTTTTGCCAAAGCTACACAGGTGCTAATGTGTATGTGGACATGTTGGAACATTATATTACACCTCAGGTGCAAGAATTTCAACCGTGGGCAATTTTTCAGCAGGATGGTCCATCACGGCATTAGAGATAAATTGCTCTAAACTTCCTCAATGACACTTTGCAAGCTCAATCAGCCCTGAGTTAACGAGCGAAACTAACGTATTAATTTGAATTCTATATAATGGGAAGTAGAGTTAGATTCAGAAGTTTATTGGGTTTCTCAGACGAATTTCCAATAAACGTTTTATGTTCTCAGGTTCGTCAGTAATCTGAATTAGTGTTTTGAAATTTGAAAGGGAGTTTTATATTAGAAAAGAGATTTCACGCTGGCTTTGACTAAAATATAATTAATTGGGTTACTAACAAGAACGATGAATTTGACGAATCGCTTACCTAAAAAAAAACATTCACCAATACCAATTAAATATATAAGCGACATTATGAATGAGAGAGGCAAGGCAGACAAAGTTTGAATAAATTGAAAGTTTAGAATAACGAGAAGTCAGTAGATACATGATATGAGACTAAAAATGAAAATGAGCAAGGGAGAAAGGAAGAACGGGATTTAATCTTCTCTAATAGTCTTCAGGAAGCGTTCTGATTACTAAAAGTAAGACAGATTGAGCTTGGGTAAAGGCTGTTCCCACGTACACGGACTCAAAAAACGCCACTGCTACCTTACCTCATACCCCCCCCCCCCCCTTCCTCATCGCCATTTTTTAAGGGGATGGGGATAACTTCGCGATCCTCCTACATGGCCAGAGAGCTATAAAATAAACTCACATCCATTATAACATAATTTGAAAAACAAAGTCATAAAATGGCCAAACGGGGAGAGAGACATGTTCCAGATGAAATCCATCGATAGATTGGGCGGGCCGGGCCAGGCCCATCCCCACTACGGCCGTTGGACATAACGGTAGCAAATCTATAGGGACTCGCAAAGAAGAGACAGGAGGCTAACTGAAACCCGAATAGAGCTGGCCAAACAAACGGACTGATAGCGGCCAGCAATCGTGTCAACTACAGTCCATCGCACATATAGCTTTTCCACTGTCTGAGGAAGCCTTCATATTGGTAAAACATCCCCCATTAGAGGAGTTTAAGTTGGTGAATGAGGCGGTTGAGTTCTTCCCCGGCAACCTCATTGCCGTAGGCCTATCTATTATTTCTAGAACGTCTGGACATTTTGCACGCCGAGCGCTTCCGTGGTGCTCAGCCGGGTGTGAGACGGCCCTCAAACAGAAGCGTTATGCCTATAAGCGATATAAGCGCCGCCCGAACGCTTTTCACGGGGTAAGCTTGGGTTACGTCCATGGCATGTTTCGAAGCACATCCGCCGCTCTTCCTGTCGGGTATACATGGCTTCACTTAACGGGAAAGGCTCCTCTTGCAGAGGTCAGGAAGCGAATCAAAAGGATTCGGGACAAGTTTTCGCAGGACCCAAATCACTTTCTCTAGAAGAACGGGACCGCAATCTCGGACACCGCTTCGATGGCGGAGTCTTTCGCGACAGCTTTCTCCGCATTTTTTAGCCGAGATGCTGCTCCACTAGATTTCAATGCACTTCGTGATGTCGCTGAAGGCCACCGACTGGACTTTACCTCCAGAGGCGGCGAATCCTTCAACGACAGGTCTATTTTGAGTGAGTTGCGTTCCTCTCTCTCTTCATGCGCAGAAGCCGCCCCTGATCCGGACGATTTCATTTCTGTTAAATTTGTTCAACAGGATGTGGACAGAGGATATCCTCCCAGACTCTTGGTGAATGATTATTGTGTTCGCTTTTCGCGAACTGGGGAAAGATTATTGTACCCTGGCTGATTTACGCCAAATTTCTCTAACTTTCTGCGTGTGCTAGTTAATGGGGAAATTGGTAAAGGTGATTAGGGTTTGCGATTATTAAAAAAAACAAAAAACGATGGCACTTATTAAAAAAACATAATAGTAATTAAAAAAGATTAAAATTGTTATGGTGATTATGAAAAAAACCCACAGCGATTATTAAAAAAAAACAATGTTTGTTTAGAAACAAACAATGGTGATTATAAAACACTGGATATTATCAAAAATAAAATGATGGTGATTATAAAAAACTCGCGAGGGGTATTTTTTAAAGGAACGGAAGGACCATTATTAAAAAAAATAGTGGTCACATAACAATCGTGTTTTTTCTAAGCAAAGCAATCGCGATTAGTAAAAAAAATAACGTTAAGGTGATGATTAAAAAAATCGCAATGAAGATATTTTAAAACAAACCTAAGTGTAATTAATTGATAAAAAATCGCCGGAATTCTAAACAAATCGCTACTGTGGTTATTAAAGAGTTTCGCTCGCGATTCTCTCTATCCCTCCCCTCATTCTTTTGTTAGTGCAATTGACCTCGTTGGTTCTACCAATTTCCTCTTTTCTCTTACGTCCCCCGCTTCCATTTTTTATGCATCCACCGAGTCGTTTTTGGCTCGCTCACTCTCCACAACAAATCCGAGTTCATTTCCCGGAGGCGGCAGGGGACGCATTCGTGTCGATTATTAGCATACTCGTATGTGCGCGGCAGAGAACGGGGTTCGAAGGTAGCGGGCGCTGTCGCTGTCGCAGACCCAGGGAAGCGAACCAGGAATTACGCGATTACTGTGTGCTCTGCTCAGCTACACAGGGTTCTGGGCTGCCGGTTGCAGGAATGTTTATATTGGGTTTGAGCTTAAAAAATGAGCCTGACAAAGTGGGAGAAAAAAATGGATACGGAAAAACAAAAGAATTAATAGAAAGGATAACAGGTGACGAGGAAACCCCTATACAGCAGTGATTCGGTTGATATGACAAATATGTAAGTGTTCCAAGAAGATGTAAGGAATGGATCTTTACAAAGAATATGTTTCGACAAGATGACGAGGAAAGTCTTATACAAGAATTGCCGGGCTAGAAGACAAGGAATGTTTTGACAAGCTGACGAAGACTGCTTAAACTAGAAGAAAAGGAATGTTTTGAAAGGCTGACGAAGGCTATTTCAGCTACAAGACAAGGAATGTTTTGATACGATGACAAAGACTGATCCACTTAGATAACAAGGACTGTTCCAGCAAGATGACATAATCTCTTGCAGCGAATATGAGTAGAAGTAAGCAAACATCAAGACGGGCTGCTAATGTAAGCGAGCAACACCTTCCTCCACCTGTCGCGTTTCCCAATCCCACACAACTCCAACCCCGAGGCATGAATCTACGAGCTAAGGACCCCCCATCCCTATTGAGTGCTTGGCATGAACAATGCCGGACCTTGCAAGATGCACCGCTGAAGCTCATTAGTCCTTGCCACGAGGGCATAAATTATTCATCCCAGATTTAATCACGCTTCGCGTCGGACCAAAATCAATAAATCGAGTGACGTCGCGTCATATTTTATTGTCAACTGGACACCATCGGACCGAGCACACCATCCCCGCTCCTACCTACCGTCGAGCCCCTCCCATGACCTTTTCCCTGCCCGGGTCAGACGGGGATCGAGGGACGGCAAGGCCGAGGTTAATGGTCTCAAACAGGAAATGTAAAAGTCTTAGGCGCAGAATGGCAGACAAGATAAGAATGGGTTAGGACGTCTGTTAAAATGTTACGGTCAGTGAAGAGCAGCATTTGTGCAGGGTGAAAACCTACTGGAAAGCTTTTGAGAAGGGTTTCGTAAAGTGGTGAAGTTAGCAGAAGTGAAAATGCCTTCAGGTTAGATGGCCTGAGTAAGCAGAAGAGGAGACTACTTAGAGCGTTAAGGACGGGGCGAACGCGTAACTCTCCTAGAACTGCCTACGAAGGCAGTCCCTTACAGTGTCATTGAGACTACTTGGCTTATTCACTCTCTACACATTTTCACTTTCCCTAACTTTAACATTTTCTTTTATGAAATGAATTAAAAACTTATGAATGCAATCGTTGGTTCTCGTTTATTAATAATACCGGCCAGTGTAGCAAGGTGATCTCTCATCATAAAGACTTCGGCGTAGACCAAGAGAGCTGTGTACCCTCCGAATCTCCTATACGAGTCCCTTTGAGCTATATATACCTTGCACAGATTTTCCTTTAATTGGCGACTTTTTTGCGAATCTCGCCGACACAGGGTTTTTTTAGAGGGGGGAATACCCTCGATAGTTTTCTCTTCTTATAGAAACCGCCAACAATGCAATATGGCCTATATCTTGAGAGCAGCCTCGCTCGGTCCATCTTTCTTCTTCGCGGGTGATCCACATGAGGTGGATATTTCTTTTCAAGTCTCTTTGGGTTTGTTGCTTCAAGCAACCCTCCCCTCCCCCACTCACCAATTAAACCTTTTGTTCTATTCCTTTAACAACAGACCTGAACGTCGCTCCTCTTTGACGGGTATAACTTTTAAAAGTAGATACAAAGCAGGGCTTTTATTTCAACCCCGAGAAATAATTATTCCAGACTTCTTTGTGCCGCTGGTCGCGAAGGAAGGGGCGCTCTGTGGCAGCGCAACGGCTATACTCGCTTCGTAGAATGGGCGATTCCGAAGGTGTTCGCGCTGCCCCACCCCCTCTCCTGAACGATATAGAGATCTTGTGATTACGTCAAATCGCGATAAAGGTGCGCAATAAAGCAGGAAGGTGGAGTCAGGAAAACGGCGTAACGGAAACGATGTAGGGGTAGAAATCGCCCTGGAGGTGAGGCATTACCAAGGAACGACTCCATCACTATATATATATATATATATATATATATATATATATATATATATATATATATATATATATATATATATATATATATATATATATATATTGAGAAAGAATATTGCAGTAACGAAATTAATTATGCGTGTAAAAGGCTATTTAAAATGGCAAACACAGTCTTCCTCAAAGCCCTCGGAAGGCGCTCTTCTCACACTTATTTTAAGTGTTACCTTTTCACATATACGAGAAGTAACACTTAAAATAAGTGGGAGAAAAGCTCCTTCTGATGGCTTTGAGGAAGACTGTGTTTGCCAAAAATAGCCTTTTAACCGCATAATTAATTGCGTTACTGCAATAATCTTTCTCAATATATATATATATATATATATATATATATATATATATATATATATATATATATATATATATATATATATATATATATATATATATATAGAGAGAGAGAGAGAGAGAGAGAGAGAGAGAGTTACAAGGAGTTACAAGGATAATCAGCACCCTAGAGATCTTTCGATCCATGCCGAGAAGGTGCCTTTGTCAATTACCTATGATATTTACATTTAAAAAAAAAAAAAAAAAAAAAAAAAAATACAGACAATGCTAGAGATAAAGTGACAGTAAAGTTGAAGGCTCTCCCCACCCTCCTCTCCCACCTGCAACGCAGGTACGGAAACTGAAAAGATACCTGGTCAGTTGAAATATAGTGCTGATCCAGGAATTTCACAGTACAGTTTGAAACTTAACCAGCTGAAAATCTCAATATTCTTTTCTGGTATGATATAAGTATCTCGTCATTAAACTATATACACCATCGTTGAATTTAATCCACTATTGGATTTCGTTCCAATATTTATGCTTATCTTAGGACCTTTGTATAATAATGGAAATCCCGTCAATTAATTTATATACACTTTTCTTGATTACAATATGCATTCATAATGTATTGAATTCCATTCTTTTCAGAATCCTGTCGTCTTGGTCCTCTTTTATTTACATGGGGTTTTCCCTTATATTTTTAAAGTTAATTAATAATCTAGTGTATGTATTATTTTGTCGAGTCTTTGTTTAAATGTCTCTTTAGTCTTACTCGCAATTACATCATTTGGCAGTTTATTCCAGAGGTTGACAATTTTATATGAGAAAAAGTTTCCTGTTATACTTTTTTGATACCGCAACGGAACCAGCTTCATTCCATTGTTCCTCGTCTCACATTCGTTAACTTTGAACCATATATTAGGGTCTACATTTTCAATCCTATTTAGTATTTTAAATGTTTCTATGAGCTGGCCTCGCATTCTCCGCGTTTCTAGTCTGAAGAGTTTGAGTCTTTCCAATCTAGTTTCATAGTTATGTTTTCTTAAGGATGGTATTAATTTTGTCGCTCTCTCTTGAACTCTTTCAAGCCTTTCAATATCTTTCTTCAGATAAGGTGACCACAATTGAGCACAATATTCCAGATGGGGACGAACTAATGCATTAAATAAATTTAATACTATGGTCTCGTTTCTGCATTTAAATTGTCGTTTTATGTATCCTAGGATTTTGGATGCCTTTTTTTCCGCTTCACTGCATTGCATACTAAACTTAAGATCGCTCGATACATAAATCCCTAAGTCTTTTTCGACTTTTGTTTCTTTTAACTCCATATTGAACAATGTATACACCGCTTGTGGATTTTTCCTTCCGACATGCATTACTTTACTCTTATCAAAGTTTAAAGGCATTTTCCATTTTTTTGACCATTCTTCGATAAGATTTATATCTCTCTGAATCTCAGTTGCGTCTTCTTTGTTGCATATTCCTCTTCCAAGTTTCGCATCATCCGCAAATTTAACAACTTTCGATACGAGACTGGTTTCCAAATCATTTAATATAAATTATGAATAGCAGCGGGCCCAACACAGAGCCCTGTGGCACCCCACTTGAAACTTTTGTCCACTCTGAGGCAGATCCATTTATTACCACTCTCTGATACCTATGGGTAAGCCAGTCCTCAATCCAATCTCCTACTTTTCCCGTAATTCCAACTGCTCTAACTTTGGCCATGAGTAAATTGTGAGGGACTTTATCAAACGCCTTCTGGAAATCCAAGTAAATTATATCGATTGACTTATCCTCATCATATTGTTTATATACATATTGAAAGAAGTCCAGCAAGTTCGTTAGACAGGACCTGTTTCTTCTGAATCCATGTTGTGAGTCTCTAAGCAACTCTTTTGATTCAAGATGCGAAACAATTTTTTTGCAGATAAATGATTCTAAAAGTTTCCCTACCACTGACGTCAAGCTGATCGGTCGATAGTTTTTCACGACCTCTCTACAGCCACTTTTAAAAATTGGCGTAACATTTGCATATTTCCAGTCAATGGGAACTGTTCCACTGTTTAATGATTGATTAAAAATTTGGGCTAGGTGTTTACTAAAAACTTCCTTCGCTTCTTTCAAAACTCTAGGATAAAACATATCAGGTCCAGGAGATTTGTTGACGTTCATTTTATTTATTAAATTTACAACATCTTCGGTTGTACAGCTAACATTCTCGAATGGGTCGTCTCCGTCGTATACAATATTTATCTCGGGTATAGGAGAAGTTATTTGAGTAGTAAAAACACTCGCGAAGTAATTATTGAGTAGACAAGCTATATCGTAGTCAGTGTATCTTAAGGTACCATTACAATCTCTCAATGGCCCAATATTGTTCTTTATTGGCTTCCTATTGTTTACAAGGGCATAAAACTCCTTTGGATTTATTCTACAATTTTGAGCGACTCGTATTTCTTCTTCTCGTTTTGCTATTTTTATCTCTCTTTTTATTTTTCTCCTTAAGACATGATATTGTTGCCTTAATTGTTGAGTACCTTTTATTTTTAGTAACCTATACATTTTTTGCCTGTCTTTTATCATTCTTTTTATTTCTTTGGTTAACCACGTAGGATCTTGTTTAACGGTTAAACTTCGGGTTTTAATTGGAATATTCTTTGTTTGCTGTTCCATGACAAAATTCTTAAATTCTATCCAATTATTGTTTACACCTTCATTTGATATCACATAAGCCTCTAAGCCTGCTTTGATGGCGTCGTAGTTTCCTCTGTTAAATTGGGGTCTCTGTATTTTTTTAATTCTTTCTAAGGCTGATATTATGATATTAAATTCTAGAGAGAGAGAGAGAGAGAGAGAGAGAGAGAGAGAGAGAGAGAGAGAGAGAGAGAGAGAGAGAGAGAGAGAGAGAGAGAGAGAGAGAGAGAGAGAGAGAGAGAGAGAGAGAGAGAGAGAGAGAGAGAGAGAGAGAGAGAGAGAGAGAGAGAGAGAGAGAGAGAGAGAGAGAGAGAGAGAGAGAGAGAGTAACAAGGAGTAACAAGGAGTAACAAGGGAAAGTAAGTACCCTAGGAGACCTTACGGTCCATTCAAAGAGGGTACCTTTGGACTAGCAATTGAGCGGGCACATGGCTGCTCAATTGTTTGCGTCCATAAACGGCCACTTTTCAAGACTTTGTCTAGTCTTGACTTGAACTCGTCAACAGATTCACTGTTGACAACTTCCACTGGAAGTGCGTTCCACTTACCGCAGATACTGTAGGTGAAAAAGTTTCCACACAGATTGCGGTTGTAACGCTTCAGTTCAAGTTTGAAGCCGTGATTGCGCGTTCTGTTCTCACTCAGTGTGAAAATATCCCGGTAGTCAACATTGTCGAACCCTCGAAGTATTTTGAAGACTTCGATGAGCTGACCACGCAGTCTACGGGTTTCCAGTGAGAACAGATCTAACTCCCTTAGTCTATCCTCATAACTTTTATGTCGGATGGAGGGAATCAGCTTGGTTGCCCTGGCTTGTACGCGTTCCAATCTCGCGATGTCCTTTCGCAATGAAGGACTCCAAAATTGTACGGCATACTCCAGGTGCGGTCGGACAAGTGAGTTGTACAGGCACAGTACAAATCTCCTGGTTCCGATAACCAAACTGGCGCTTAATATAGCCTAGCATCCTTTGGGCCTTTTTCTCCGCCTCAATGCACTGTTTCGAGAACTTGAGGTCACTAGTGATTGTTACACCCAAGTCCTTCTCAGTGTCACTCGATTCAAGAGCAGTGCCCTTAAGGATATACTGAGATTGGGGGTTTCTGTGGCCGATATGCATCACTTTGCATTTCCCCACGTTAAAAGGCATTTGCCACGTGTCCGACCACTCCCCAATCTTCCCAAGATCTTCCTGCAGGTGGGCAGTATTTCCATCCTTTGCAACGTTCATACCAAGCTTGGTATCGTCGGCAAATTTGGAAATCTTGGCAACCATGTCACCGTCCATGTCGTTGACGTAGATGATGAATAGTAGTGGTCCCAGGACAGAACCTTGAGGCACCCCGCTAGTAACGGGCACCCACTCAGAAGACTGTCCATTTACCACCACCCGTTGCCCGTCTGCCACTTAGCCAGTTCTCGATCCAGCCGGCTACCTTTCCGTCTATGCCAAGCGCTCGCACTTTCCGGAGAAGGCGGCGGTGTGGTACCTTATCAAAGGCTTTCTGAAAGTCTAGGTAGACCACATCCACCGCCTTGTCCCGATCGTGCTCACTGAAAACGAAGTGGAAGAATTCCACAAGGTTCGTCAGGCATGACCGTTGCCTTCGGAAGCCGTGCTGGGAACTCCTCAGTAGCAGGTTTGACTCTAAATACGACGTCACTTTGTCCACCATGATGCTTTCCATGAGTTTTACCGACTATCGAAGTCAGACTGATAGGT